>ML357486.1:53340-96768 GCA_005239505.1 Nicotiana paniculata | reverse complement strand
GTAGCCCCTCTTCGAGGAGTGATTACCGGGTATTGAATTGATGTGATCCATATTATTATAAACATAGGATACCTTTTATATGCTTAAATTGTAATCCTTTCAAAAGCTAAGTTTCTTTACTATTTTCAAACATTTGCGTGCTTAAGACTTAAATCCCCTCTTATTTGAGCCTTTATTTGTTTGTTTGCTAAGCCGTACAAATTTACAAAAACCATTTGGCCCGGAACCACGCTTGTGGATCCTAAGGGGTGCCTAACACCTTCCCCTTAGGATAATTTCAAGCCCTTACCCAATCTCTGGTTAGTAATGTAGTTGTAATTAAACCCCTTAGGTGCCTTAACGCACCGTTAAAATCGTTAGGTGGCGACTCTTCAAAATATGCAAATCTCTTTGCCAAAAGGAACGAGTTATCTCAACCCATGTCATAAACCCCTTTCAACCCGGCCCCGAAAGGAGCGCTCGGGGAAAAAGGGGGGCGCGACAGTGTTTTCTGAGGACATTGGGACACTTCCTTTTGATCTTGTAAAGTAAGGGTGAGAAGCCAGGATACCTTCAAAACTAACCACCTAAACAAGACATGTCTCTATAGACCGCACAACAACCTTTTCAGTTTTGAGGCATTTAACATATGGGGAATCGCACATTAGGGATGCAATGCACCTGAATAGTTAAACGTTTCTAAATGTCTTTGCAACGGCTATGTGTTTCATCCCCGCTTTTGCTATCTCTTTCTCAAATTACAACCCTTAATTGCTTTTCCTTCTCTTTTCTACTGTTTTTCGCTCTTTTATTTCTCACTCTTTTCTTTCTTTTTCACTCCATTTTTCTCTTTTTTTTGGATCTTTAACATCTTGATCTCTTTTTGTTGTTTTCGCTCTTTGTTTTTCTTTCCTACTATTTTGGTCACTCTTTTTTTTTCACTCAGTTTATTTATTGCCAATGATCAAATCCGATGGGAATTGCCTACGTATCATGACGTAGCATGAGTGAGATCTCGCATAGTTCGGTAATTACCAGGAACGAAGTATATAAACTAACTCTTTTTTTTGTGTTTACTTTATTATAAAACTCAAATCATAAAATCTTTTAGGAAAAGAAAATATATATTTTTTTTGAAATTGTTTGTTTTTTTGGAATTTTTCGAAAGAAAAGCTTTTAAAGAAGAAAGAAAATATTTTTCTGATTTTAGGTTTTGATAAAAAAAAATCGAAAGAAAGACTTCTAAAGAAGAAAGAAAATATTTATTTATTTTTTTTGGATTTTAATTTAATTTTTTAAAATTTTGGGAAAAAGACTTCTAAATAAGGTAGAAAATATATTTTTTTTGGTTTTGATGTGTTTAATTTTTTCGAATGAAAGAATTCTATAAAAAAATTGGGTTTAATTTTATATTTTTACTTATTTCGAATTTTCTAAGGAAAGACTTCTAACGAAAGAATTTAAAGGAAAATATTTTTTGGATTTTTAAAAATTGGGGGTCGGAACCTATGAGGTTTGCCTATGTATCTCATATCCGGTGAGAATCAGACCCGCGTAGTTCAGGCAGTTTTGACAAAACAGGGAAATATGACTTTTGAAAACATTGGCTTATTTTCTATCTCTAACTTTTTTCCAAAATTTTGGCAGAGTTTCAAAATTTTTCAAATATCTACCTCTCACTCTTGTTTTTTCTTTATTTTCTCTTTTTTTATTTTCTCTTTTTTTTTATTTTCTTTCCCTATTTTAGAAGCCGGTCAACATACAAGCCGAAACACACAGATACGCAAATAGCACGTAAGATACATCAGGGTGGTCTTTTAATTTTGGTACACATGTCCTAGACGGACCCAACCCCTGTGTTGAGTTCCCAAAGTCAAAATTCACGTGTAGCAAACAAGCGTACCTACTATGGATCCGGCATGAGGTTATGTCATTCTAGGTTTGAACCCTGGGGTGTATTATTCTAGACTTGGCTTACCCGAGCGGACAACTCGAGCCGGGGGAAGGGCAACGTATCCGTAACCAAAAAGCCATCTGGCTTTGTAACTGATCTGATCCTCGTTCTAAATTAGGGTATGACACTAACAGAAAATAAGTCATGACAACGTGCACTTCCCAGAAGATTTAGAAGACTCAGAGAGAAGTAGGGTTTCGTAACAGTTTTATATACAATTCAAGCAATATCAAAACGGTAAAAAGCGACATTTAGCACATTAGTCTCAAACAAGTAATATCAGACAATCACAAGTAGCCAAGTAAAACAGTTACTCTAAGCTCGAATTCTTAAACCCTGAACCAGAGATTCTGGATTCGTTCCCCAGCAGAGTCGCCAAAGCTGTCACACCTCCTTTTTCCCGAGGGGATATGGGATTTTTCCAATTGAAGTGATATTAATCGAAAGATTATTTATTTAATTTCAGAGTCGCCACTTGAAATAATTTATGGTGTCCCAAGTCACCAATTTAGTTTAAATCCCAAATCAAGGAAAATGACTCAATTCTTACGGTCCGCGAATACAGAAGACCGGATAAGGAATTTTGTTAACCTGGGAGAAGGTGTGAAGCACTCCCAACTTTCGTGATTTTAGCACGGTCTCTCAACTATCAATAATTGGCCTAATTGTCTGATTTAATACATATTTGAAACCTATTGTGCATTTTTTACTTTTTAACTGCTTTTAGTATTTTTGGAATATCTTTGAACAAGTTGCGATATCGCGCTATCGTTTGTTTCTGTGCATGTTACAAATCGCGCCACGTGAAAGCACCCACGATTTACAACATGTTAATTTTATTATTATTTGAAGTTCTGGTCGAGTCACGTGAAACGCACACTCAAATTGGGATTTACATATCGTGGCCATACCACAGGAACCGTACCCATAGCCACGAAGATTTATTAATCGCGCCTAAATCAAGTTACGGATGTCGTGCATTGAAATAACCTCTTAGCATTCCAAGAGTCATCGGTTTGAAGACCAATTTATTTTCTTGGTGTAAAGGATTTACAAAAGACCCTCTTGATGCAAAATGAAATCACTACCCATGACATCAAACTATGTTGTAAAAGCAAGACCAATTAAACCCAAGGTTGATCGAAACCAAAACAGTTCGTGACAACTAAGTATTTGATAATAGGATATATCTAGTCTGATATATCACATCCTTTTCCAAATCCCAGTCCCAAAGTTGCTTCCTGATGAAGATGTGAGTTTTTAGATGGATAGCAACATCGACAAACTTGTAGACAAGGATGAATTGGTACAATCCAATAATAGGGTCCTTGCTATCTTTTATACTTTGCTTATGAGATCTCAACATGCTGCATTTAATTAGAGAGATACACTACTAGAAAGCTAAAAAAGACTAGTATAAGACATCAACCCGGCTATGTCACAATGCATTAAGGTCCTGCATTTCCTTTTTACCATTTTAACTAAAGTCAGGAAGACACACAATATAATAGATACTACCATTAAAAATCTTATACCACTGAAGGGGATGCCACAGCCACGGCCCACGGGCAACTAACCTACCATGATCAGACCATGCTTTAGCACTTAGCAATAGGTTTAGCAAAGGAAGTTTCTACATCTATTAAGCTTTAAAGTGTCTGTTATAGCAAAGGGCTAAAAAGATTACCTTGGACTCATCCACATCAATTGTGAGGAAAGATATAGTATTTTGGTAGATAGAAGCCAAACAGATATTAAAATCAAATGCTACAAGAATGCAATTCAGAAATTGAATAATGAACAAGAGTTCAGTATTGAATCTTTTCAGAAGCCAAACTTCTTCAAGAAAATTTTTATTAGAAATCACCTTTGAACCCAATAGTAGCAAGCATAATGCATAAAGCAACAGTGGTGAGAAGTGGATCACGTTATTGATCGAGACATTGGATGACGGAAACGTCGAACAGATTTCAAACGGAGGCCTCACTAACTCGGCGAGTTTTACAGTGGTTTAAGGGGTGTTTTCGGGCTATTTGTCGGTCGATGTTTTGGGGGTTAATGGCTGAAGCAGATGTATCAAACGGTGATTCGGGCTGGAATTTCGGTGGTGTTAAACTGGTTTGAGGGTGGAATTTGGCTGGTGCGCAGCTTTTCCTCTTTTTACTCTAGGGTTCCCTCTTTCTTATTTTTGTCAAAGAATTGGGTTTTATGTGGTAGGGTAAAGGAGTATGGGCCAAGGGAAATGGACTGTCCGATTTGGGCCTTTGGTGGCCAGGTTTGTACTCAAAATTGTCCTAATTAGCCAAAAATCTATCAACCCAAAATCAACTCTTGCCTATTAATTAAAACAAAGATAAAGATACTACCAAAAAATTAATTAGTCCTACTTACGTAGAATAAACTATTAAAATAAAAGTAACCGTTAAAATAAAACTATTTTTGATTGTCACGACCCAAACTCCCAACCCACAGGATCGTGATGGTGCCTAACACAATACTTGCTAGACAAGCCGATGTTAGAAATTTACTAACCATTTCTTTTAAGAGTTTACTTAACACAATAGACAATCTTAAAATAAAAGAAATAAATCTAATGCTTTCCAATAAATGACTTCATGAATAATATCAGATGACATGATACGAACCACGAACTATTACCAACTCTATATCTACCCAGGGTCTGGTGTCACAATTCACGAACTACTAGTGAATGCTACAAGTATTTGGCTGAACGGAAAATATCTCTGTTTTGAATGAAATAAAACATCAACTAAATAGTGTAGAGAAGACTCCAGGAGTCTGTGAATGCCAGCAGATCTAAGTCTTGTCTCCATGAAAATGCACAGCTATGTCTCGAACTTAACACTGACCAATACCTGGATCTGCACAAGAAATGTAGAGTGCAGTATCAGTACAACCGACCTCATGTACTGAGTAAGTTCTGAGCCTAACCTCGACGAAGTAGTGAAGAGGCTACGGAGGGACATTTTATAAAATAGCCCGTAAACAACATATAATACAACAAGAAAGAAATAATAATAATAATCAACTCGATAACCAGTAACTTGCCACAGTAAATAAAAACAACTTGGATAACGTTTTTCACATATCAACCGTAATCAACTCCTCAAAATTTCCAAGTTTCAATTTAAATCAAAATAAAATCAAAGTGTGAAAACCTTTTTAATAAAACCGGAGTTTTCCAAATCCTTATTTTTTAAAATCAATAAAACATAATTATTCTCCCTTATCACTCCTTGTTGCGGCGCGCAACTCGCTCCCACCCGTCCACCCTTATTGCTCCTCCATATATATATATATATATATATATATATATATATATATATATATATATCACCCTTATTTCTCATGTTGCAGCGTGCAACCCGATCCCACATGTCCACCATTATCACTCCTTGTTGCAGCGTGCAACCCGCTCCCACCAGACATATCATATCAGTTTATTTATGAACAACTTTCATAATTCAGGCCAAGCCTTTCACAACATTTTTGTATCAACAATTGTAAACAGAAGCTGTAAAACTCATAAACTTCATCAATTATCATTTCACAACGAAACCAACCAGAAATTTATATACATATCGTAACACTGACATCCAGCTCAATTCTTGTGTAACATAACAAAACCAAGAAAATAGCCAACACTTCCAAAATACTTGAAACAATACTTAACAATAAGTTAACGAATCTAAATCGACATATAAATATCAATGATTATGAAATAATCAAACCCGAAAGCAAATAATTTAGAACGAGGAAAGGGATCATGTTAAATAGATAATTTGGTGGTGCATAGATACTCGTCACCTCACCTATACACCACGCACATGCAAATTCACATAGTATTTAAGTTGGGGATTTCTATTCCCTCAAGTCAAGGTTAAACCAAGCATTTACCTCGATATCACAAGCAAATCACTGCTCTAGCACCGCTTTTACTTTAGAATTTGTCTCTAACCCGCTCGAATCTAATCAAAATTGGTTCAAAGACATCAATTATTGCTTAAGGGAATCAACTTTAATGAAAAACTATGGTTTTCCTATGTTTTCTTATCAAGTTATAAAACTTGACCCCGGCCCGCTTGGTCTAAACTCGAGGTTCAGACCAAAACCCATTTACCCAATCTCTCCTGAGCCCGGATATATATTTGATTTTGGAATCCGACCTCAATTCGAGTTCTAAATCCCCAAATTTTGAAATTCCTAAGTTGTACCCGAAAATCCCAATTTTTACCATGAAAACTTTAGATTATTTGGTTGAAATCTTGTTAAAAGTTGTTAAGGATTGAAAGGAATTAGTTAGTAATCACTTACCAATGATTTGGAGAAGTTTGAGTCTTTGGAAAATCGCCTATAGAGTTTTAGGGTTTGAGAGAATTGAAAAATAGGTGAAAATCCCGTCTAAAATCTCACTTAATAGGCTACAGATGTCGCATTTGCGATCCGGAGTTCGCATTTGCGACATCTGGGCTCCCTAGGCATACTTCACATTTGTGATATCTATATGCCGCATTTGCGACATCTGGGATCCTAGGCATACTTTGCATTTGCGATATATATGTCGCATTTGTCAACATCTGGGCACACCAGAAACCAGCATTTTTTTTCCTAACACGAAAATGAGCATAACTTCCTCATACGATGTTCAAATTCGATGATTCTTTTTCCTATGACTCCGTAATTACGATACGGGTCTAATGGTTCAATAAAAACTGAATTTGGATCTCCTTTTATTAATGTAGTATCATTTATGCTTGAAGAAACGATGATGAAGCATCAATGACAAGCGCAACATAGCCTAAACCTATCCGAAACTCACCCAAGCCCTCGGGGCTTCAAACCAAACATGCACGCAAGTCTAAAAACATCGTACGGACTTGCTCGTGTGATCAAATCATCAAAATAGCATCAAAATTACGAATTTAACCTCAAAACTCAAGATTTTCTCAAGAACACTCAAATTTCTAACTTTTCAACCGGACGTCCAAATCACGTCAAATCAATTCTAATTCTCATCAAATTTCACAGATAGGACTTAAATATCATAACAAACTTGTACCGGGTTCTAGAACGGGCACGATACCAATGAGTTCAAACATTAATTCATTTTTTTATTTCCTTTAAAAACTTGCACAACATTTTTTCTTCAAAAATTATTTTCTAAGACTAGGGACCTCGGCATTTAATTCCTGGCGTATGCCCAAGTCTCATATTTTACTTCGGACCTCTCGGGATCATCAGAACATAGATCCGGGTATGTTTACTCAAAATGTTGACCAAAGTCAACTAAAATCAAATTTTAACTTTAGAAATTGTTATTTCTCATATTCTCACATAAAAGTTTTCTGGTTTAACGCTCGGACTATGCACGCAACTCGAGGTAATTAAAATTAGTCTTTTTTTAAGGCTAATAAGCCTAGAATGGAGTATAACTTCGTAAAATTACCCTTTGGGTCATCACAATCTCCACCTCTAAAACAAACTTTCATCCTCGAACGGACTGAAAAATTACTTGGTTTGGTAAATAATTTTGGGGATATCTACTTTGCGTATTCGTCTCGTACTCCCAAGTAGTTGCCTCAACGGGCTGATCTCTCCACTGCACCCAAACTGAAGGATAACTCTTTTATATTTGGAAAAATAATTACAAAGAGGAATTGCTATCCACCCATTGGAAGAATATTGGTAAATGTTTATTGCATGATTTAGGGTCTAAAGACTGTTTGGGGGTATTTTGGGGGTGTTTAGAAGTGATTTCATGGAAGAAATTTCCAAGATTAGGGATTGTTCTAGGGCTGGGGACGACGGGTTCGCATTTGCGAAGGGGGGCTCGCAAATGCGAACTCTAGCAGTTCTGACAGACTTCGCAATTGCGAAAAAAATTTCTCGAAATTACGATTTATGAAGACTTCACTTTTGCGAAGAAGAATGTCACAAATGCGACATATGGGAGGGCCTGGTGACTTTGCATTTGCGAAGAAAAATGTCACAAATATGACATCAAAAAGCAACTGATGACTTCACATTTGCGAAGAAAAATGTCGCAAATGCGACATCAGAGAGCGAGCACCTACAGATTTTGGAATTTTTTCTAATTATGATTTCTACTGTCCAGTCACTCCTTTGGCATCTAAGATTCATTTTGAAACATATTTCATAGTTATACCCCGTTTTCACTCCAATGTTTTGTTTGCAGGCACATATACTGAAAATGAGTTCTAATTCTGCTGCATCCTCGCTAGACAGCCCCAAGGAGTTTGAGGAAAATTATGACGAAAATTGATTCCTGTCACGTGAGTGTCAGGAACGTTATTATAAGATCTAATCAAAAATAAGCTGATCCCGGAGAGTGGGATAGTGATGGATAAAGTCGAGGAACGCCTTCCTGAGTTCTACCGGAGGCTCGTAGCTATGGGTTGGATCTACTTCACCCCTCAGCCTTGTAAGGCAAATGAACAATGGGTGAGGGAGTTCTATGCTAATCTCCCTGCCATGAGTATGAGAAAGCCAAAGATGAGGATTCGAGGAAAGATGGTGCATTTCGGGGCAGAAGTTGTGAACAACATCTATCACCCCCCTGACCATGATATGGATCCATTCCGTGCAAGAGATCGTCTTCCAGGGGATTGGTTGGCCTACCAATTATGCCCGGGTGTGGATGTTCCTTGTGCCATGGATAGGAAAGGAATCACATCCCAAGAGTTTACTACCGAAGCTAAAATATGGCTGGCCATCGTATGCAGTCACGTCTCTCCGGTGTCCAACATATGGAATGTGCCCATACTGAGAGCTCTGATGGTAGCTTGTATCCTTGAGGGCACTCCACTCAACGTTGGAGAGATCTTCGTCAATGACCTGAGGGAGTATCTGCATCTGAATGTTACGTCACTGCTATTCCCTTCTCTTATTACTGAGATGTGCCAGCTGGCTGTGGTTGAGGAGGATCCGGAGGACAACTGGACAGAGCTGGGTAAGCCTATCCACCCTTGAAGAAGATAGGAGAGGGTGGAGCTGTCAAGAGTAAGAAAAGTAAAGTGGGATTGCCTCCTCAGGCCGAGCAGGTTAGTCAGCCTTCTTCTTGCGCAGGTGGACCATTTGTTGTGCTTTCCGAGGAGATGCGGCAGGTTCGCGAGTTTGTATCTTGACTTCCACAGGGACCGGGGAAAACATCTGAGGGACCCTCTGGACATGTTTCGGAGAAGGACTTTAAGAAGTACCTTGAGGATTAGAAGAAACAGGGGGCTCATTTGAAGCAGCTAGAGAAAGCGTACACAGATTTGGCCACGGCACATGGTGGTTTGAGTACTTCTCATGCCAAACTGGCAAGTGCACACGCCCGGATGAAGAAAAGGGAGAAGAAGAGAGATAATTTCTTCACTCGCATGTGGAAGGGTGTGAAGGGGTTGTTTAAGATTCTGAAGCCTCAGGAGCCACTACCAACGACTAAGCCGGAAGAAGATGATGATGTTCTAGTTCACTGGTCCGAGGAGGAGGGAGAGGAATATGCGACGGAGTCTGACAGTGAGGGGAGTACTTGATGCAGTATACAGGGAGCACCGCTCATTATTTTACTTTCTTTGTTAAATTTCAAGTTGGGGTGGCTTCTTGAATAACTATGATTGGGATGTAAGTTTTATTTCTTGTGGATGGATATTAGGATTTGTCTTTTTAAATTGGTATTTCTGTTCTTCATTTCTTTATGTGACATTACTTTGTTTTCATGGGAATTGTTATATTATATATGTATAGTATGTTTTATTTTGGTGGTGATATCTTTAGTAATCGGTTGATCCTTTAGAGCAATTTGTTTCAACTCTTCTCGATGATGGATAGCTTCATGACTTTCTTTAGAGAATTAGTCTTGTAGTTTAGATATAAATTGTTAATTTAGAAAGAATGAGTGATTTAAGTTGAGGTTGTGCCTATGGGGTAAATTTGTGGCTTGCTTGGTACCAACGTGATTTTCCTCGGCATATGAATTCTTGATCCTTTTTGAAAAATAAACGGTCGAAGTAAGGATTATTATCACACAATAATCTGTATGAATTCTTGTCCTTATATTCACAAAATAATTTCCCAGACTATAGGTGGCCTTCTTTGAGATTCGCTGGTTTCAATTGGGTCTTGGGTTTGTTTTCCACTTTAATTTTCATGTGCTATGAGTGGGGTGATTTATTGGAAAGTTTTCTTGCGTCATCTGTGGTTTAGAACTTACCCGAAATGTGCCCCAAGACGAAATTCTAGACTAACTTGGTTTAACTTATGACATTAGGCCTTCCTTGACTGCCATTAAGTCAGGATTTCCCATTAGTGCATATTTTTTCTAGTCTTCCATTTTGAGCCTTTGAATTTATTTATTTTGGCAACTAAGCTACAAGCTGAATGAGTAGTGGGTTGAGTCCCGCCCCTGCCTCGGCCTCTGACACGGCCTCAACCTCTATTCCTAATAGGACTAGTTTTGTGGGAAGACCTGATTTGTCGGTCCGCGGGAGAAAAGCACGCATTCCCTCCATTTGCGAGTGAGTAGAAGAATTCAATCAATGTTGGAGATAACAATAATTGCACGATAGAGTGGAAATAAAATGGAGTTTGTTCCTAACTTCATATCCTCTAATGGATAAGTACAGACATCTCCGTACCCATCCTTCAGATTCTACTAAGCTTGGCCGTGAATTGTGAGACCTAAGCAACTTAGTGCTCTGATACCAACTTGTCACGACCCAAATTCCCAACCCACGGGATCGTGATGGCACCTAACACAATACTTGCTAGACAAGCCGATATTAAAAATTTACTAACCATTTCCTTTAAGAGTTTACTTAACACAATAGACAATCTTAAAATAAAACAAATAATTCTAATGCTTTCCAATAAATGACTTCATGAATAATATCAGATGACATGATACGAACCACGAACTATTACCAACTCTATATCTACCCAGGGTCTGATGTCACAATTCACGAACTACTAATGAATGCTACAAGTATCTGGCTTAAAGGAAATATCTCTGTTTTGAATGAAATAAAACAGTAACTAAATAGTGTAGAGAAGACTCCGGGAGTCTGCGAACGCCAACAGATCTACCTCTTGTCTTCGTGAAAATGCACAGCTATGTCTCGAACTTAACACTGACCAGTACCTAGATCTGTACAAGAAGTGCAGAGTGCAGTATCAGTACAACCGACCCCATGTATTAAGTAAGTGCCGAGCCTAACCTCAACGAAGTAGTGACGAGGCTACGGCGGGACATTTTATAAAATATCCTATAAACAACATATAATACAGCAAGAAAGAAATAATAATAATAAACTCGATAACCAGTAACTTGCCACAGTAAATAAAAATAACTCGGATAACTCTTTTCAGATATCAACTGTAATCAACTCCTCAAAATTTCCAAGTTTCAGTTTAAATCACAATAAAATCAGAGTATGAAAACCTTTTTAATAAAACCGGAGTTTTCCAAATCCTTATTTTTGAAAATTAGTAAAACATAATTATTCTCCCTTATCACTCCTTGTTGTGGCGCGCAACACGCTCCCACTTGTCCACCCTTATTGCTCCTCCATATATATATATATATCACCCTTATTTCTCCTGTTGCGGCGTGCAACCCGATCCCACCTATCCACCCTTATCACTCCTTGTTGCAGCGTGCAACCCGCTCCCACCAGACATATCATATCAGTTTATTTATGAAAACTTTCACAATTCAGACCAAGCCTTTCACAACATTTTTGTATCAACAACTGGAAACAGAAGTTGTAAAACTCATAAACTTCATCAATTATCATTTCACAACGAAACCAACCGGAAATTTATATACATATCGTAACACTGACATCCAGCTCAATCCTTATCTAACATAACAAAACCAAGAGAATAGCCAATACTTCTAAATACTTGAAACAATACTCAAAAATAAGTTAACGAATCTGAATCGACATATAAACATCAATGATTATCACACAATCAAACCCGAAAGCAAATAATTGGAAACGAGGAAAGGGATCATGTTAAACAGATAATTTGGTGGTGCATAGATACTCGTCACCTCACCTATACACCACACACATGCAAATTCACATAGTATTTAAGTTGGTGATTCCTATTCCCTCAAGTCAAGGTTAAACCAAGCACTTACCTCGATGTCACAAGCAAATCACTACTCTAGCACCATTTTTCCTTTAGAATTTGTCTCTAACCCGCTCGAATCTAATCACAATTGGTTCAAAGACATCAATTATTTTTTAAAGGAATCAACTTTAATGAAAAACTATGGTTTTCCTATGTTTTCTTATCAAATGATAAAAATCGACCCCGGGTCCGCTTGGTCTAAACTCGAGGTTCAGACCAAAACCCGTTTACTCAATCTCCCCCGAGCCCGGATATACAATTAATTTTGGAATACGACCTCAATTCGAGGTCTAAATCTCCAAATTTTAAAATTCCTAAGTTCTACCCAAAATCCCAATTTTACCATGAAAACTCTAGATTTTTTGGTTGAAATCTTGTTAAAAGTTGTTAAGGATTGAAAGAAACTAGTTAGAGATCACTTACCAATGATTTGAAGAAGTTTGGGTCTTTGGTAAATCGCCTATGGAGCTTTAGGGTTTGAGAGAATTGAAAAATAGGTGAAAATCCCGTCTAAAATCTCACTTAATAGGTTGCAGATGTCGTATTTGCGATCCGGAGTTCGCATTTGCGACATCTTGGCTGCCTAGGCATACTTCACATTTGCAATATCTATATGTCGCATTTGCAACATCTGGGATCCTAGGCATACTTCGCATTTGCGATATATATGACGCATTTGTGACATTTGGGCACACTAGAAACCAGCAATTTTTTTCCCTACACGAAAATGAGCATAACTTGCTCATACGATGTCCAAATTCGATAAATCTTTTTCATATGGCTCCGTAATTACGATACGGATCTAATGGCTCAATAAAAACTGAATTTGTATCTCATTTGCTTAATGTCGTATCATTTATGCTTGAAGAAACGAAGATGAAGCATAAAAAACAAGCGAACATAGCCTAAACCTATCTGAAACTCACCCAAGCCCTCGGGGCTCCATACCAAACATGCACGCAAGTCCAAAAATATCATACGGACCTGCTCGTGTGATCAAATCATCAAAATAGCATCAAAACTACGAATTTAACCTCAAAACTCAAGATTTTCTAAAGAACACTCAAATTTCTAACTTTTCAACCGGACGTCCAAATCACGTCAAATCAATTCTGATTCTCACCAAATTTCACATATAGGACTTAAATATCATAACAAACTTGTACGGGCTCCGAAACCAAAATACGGGACTGATACCAACGAGTTCAAACATTAATTCATTTCATTTCCTTTAAAAACCAGCACAATAATTTTCTTCAAAAATTATTTTCTAAGGTTAGGGACCTCGGAATTCAATTTCGGGCATACACCCAAGTCCCATATTTTACTGTAGACCTCCCTGGATCATCGGAATACAGATCCGGGTCCGTTTACTCAAAATGTTGACCAAAGTCAACTAAAACCAAATTTTAACTTTAGAAATTGCTATTTCTCATATTTTCACATAAAAGCTTTCCGGTTTCACGCCCGGACTGTGCACTCAACTCGAGGTAATTAAAATTAGTCTTCTTTTTTTAAGGCTAATAAGTCTAGAATGGAGTCTAGTGACCCTTTGGGTCATCATATTGATATTTTCAAATATTAATAAAAATAATATCTTTCTAAAAATACCTAATACCTGAATTAAACAGAAAAAATGTGACTATTTTTTTTGTGTGTTTTCAATTTCATATCTTAAAACTAAAATTGCAGATAAAAATATCTATAAATGCAAATAAATATTAGAAATACTACGACTACCACTGATAATTCTAATATGTGGGTCAAAAATTACGTGCTTACATAGATTACAATGAAGTGTTCTTTGCAGTGGTAAATCATAGCTCTATCAGGGTCTTACTGGTTTTTGTGGCTCTTCATGACTTAGAGTTAGAGCAGTTACATGTGAAAACTGCATTCTTGCATGGTGAGTTGGATGAGCAGATTTATATAAGTCAACCCAAGGGATTCATTACTCAATATAAGAAAAATCATGTTTGTTTGCTTAAGAAATCTTTATATGGTCTGAAACAATCGCCTAGGCAGTGGTATAAAAGATTTGATACATTCATGATTCAAAATGCATTTTCTCGAAGTGCTTATGATAGTTGTGTGTATTACAAAAAGCTTGAATATGGTTCTCGTGTATATTTGTTGTTATATGTTGATGACATGCTTATTAATGCTAAAAGCATTTCACATATTACCCGATTGAAGAAGCAACTAGGTGAGGAGTTTTAGATGAAGGATTTGGGTGCTGCAAAGAAGATATTGGGGATGGAGATTACTCGAGATAGAAGGGTTGGAAAGCTGATGTTGTCCCAACGGTCCTATATTGAGAAATTACTCAAGAGATTTCATATGACAGGTGCTAAATCTGTGTATGTTCCTTTTGCTTCCCATTTCAAGTTATTTGCAGACATGTCACCAAAAACAAACGAGAAGATGGAGCAGATGTCTAGTGTTCCATATTCGAGTGTTGTAGGTAGAATTATGTATGTTATTGTTTGCACTCGCCTTTACATTTCATATGTTGTTAGTGTTGTGAGTAGATACATGGTGTGTCCTAGTAAAGAACACTGGCAGGCGGTGAAGTGGATCTTGAGATACTTGAAGGGTACTACAGATGTAGGCTTGATTTTTTACAAAGACAAGTTGAGAGAATCCTTAGTTGGCTATGTCGATTCAGATTATGCATGGGACTAAGATAGGAGAAGATCTTTATCAGGTTATGTCTTTACTCTTTCTGGTAGTGTCATCAGTTGGAAGGCGACTTTGAAGTCTCTTGTTTCTTTGTCTACCAAAGAAGCTAAGTATATGACAATTACGGAAGCAATGAAAGAGGTTATTTGGCTACAAGGTTTGGTAAGTGATCTTGGACTAGCTCAGAAGAAGACACCAGTATTTTGTGACAGTCAGGGTGCCATTCATCTTACTAAGAATCAGATGTTTCATGAGCGGACGAAGCATATTGAAGTCAGACATCACTTTATTCGAGACATTATATCAAAAGGGGTTGTTGATGTGGAGAAAGTGCCATGCATGATAATCCAGCTGATATGATAAACAAGGCAGTCCTGGCCAACAAGTTTAGGCATTGCCTACACTTGATTGGTGTGTGCAGTACTCAATAGAGCCCTCCTGAGGGCTGAGGACAAGGTAGAGAGACGTTGTTCCTGTTAATGAAGGGAATTCAAGCCAAGGGAAAAATTTGTTATTTTGTGGCTTGAATTATTTCTTTGTATTTTTAGGAAACTCATAATCCCTATAGGTTTAGGAAATCCCATTATCCTAATAGATTTGGGAAAGAAAAACCTATAGTCCTTGTCAAAACCTTTCTCTTATAGGTTTAGGACTATTTGGGATCTATATATAGGGATTGTAGTTGGGGATTCTATAGATTGTATTGTGTTTTTCTTCTCATTCATAGTGGAAACGCTCTCTGCTTCTGCCCCCAGGATTAGGCTTAGCCGAACCTCGTTAAATCTTTGTGTTGATTTTTTTTTTCTATTGTTGTGTGTGTGATTGTGTACTAGTTAACTCACGATATTCCACAAAGCATACTTTATGTATACAAGAACAGCAACAATAACATATTTGGTGTGATGCCATTTGTGGGATATGGGGAGGAAAGAGTGTACGCAGATCTTACCCTAACTTGTTTGAGTTTAGAAAGGATATTTCTGATAGGCCCTCTGCCCAAGAAAATAATTTTCAAAACAAGTTTGACAAATACAATAGTAAAAAAGCTATGATAAAAATAATGAATTAGAAAGAAATGTTTGACAGCATAAATAGTAAAATAATCAAAGCAAACGAAGCAATAGTAATAATAAAATCGAAAAGTAAGATAATAATACATAGGA
Organism: Nicotiana paniculata; assembly: GCA_005239505.1. Lineage (NCBI taxonomy): Eukaryota > Viridiplantae > Streptophyta > Magnoliopsida > Solanales > Solanaceae > Nicotiana > Nicotiana paniculata. Next base: position 80,829 of record ML357486.1, on the reverse strand, counting down.
ACTAAAAAACAGGGAATGAATATGTGAATAATGAGGATAAAAGAGTAGCTTCTAGTGGGGTTAAAATTCTACTCTGTAATGTGATGAAAGGATTTTGTTGGCATTATCCGATAAAAAAAACCAAGAACCAAGGAGAAACATAAAATAAGTATGTAAGTTTGCAAAGTACAATATTTTAAAATGTGAATGCTAAGTGAAGAATATGCCACAGGGAAATTGAAGTTTTATGGTATCAAATACCAAGATGCTTCTATAGTTTAGTTGAACCTTACACGCCTATTCCCATTCTTTTGCTTGATTAATGAACCTAGACACGTACGCATACCAATTCAATTCCACGAATATGTTACTGTCTCAAAACTTCTTCAAGAAAAGAACGACAGAAAATGAAAGTTGGGAATAATAATTCCCTCGGCTCATGTCACTTTTGGATTGAAAACAACTCTACCACTACTCAAGCTTTATAAAAAAGAAGTATGAAATATTCCATCCATTTCAAATTAACTATTATCATTAAAGGTTATAATGGAGTGGTAAATACTATCATTAATCGGAGAATAAATTTTATGAATTGTCAATTTAATTTTGTGTTTATTACCCAAAGTTGTTTTTTTTTCTTTTTTACATAAAAGTCATTTAACTTTGTGTTCATTACACAAAAGTATTTTTCTTTCTTTTGTTACACAAAAATTATTTTACTATGCTCTAGTTATCACAATAGTAACTTTGACCAGATTTTACAATTTTTTTACCTGAAAAGTCTATTATGCCCTTGACATTATATATCCTACCATTTATGTAATACCTTCTATATAATATACGTTTACCCATGCATTTTACTTATAATTAAAATAAATTAATATTATTTTATTTATTATTTTTATAATATATTCGTACACTTAATTTTTTTCTTAACATTAATTTTCAAGATATATAAGTAGCATTATTAAATTTATCGGTAAAATTACTGTGAACAAATCACAAGTCCACGTTCTTAATCATGCTTAATGAAATATTTGTTATAAAATTATAAAATCAAAGCACACTGATTTATCAATCAAGCCATACTCATTAACCCGATAAATAGAATACTCACATTTAGCAAAAGAACACATCAGATTTATACTTTTACATAAATAATATTTACAGATAAAGCTTAAAAAAACTTAATATTAAACACATATATCTTTGAAACTTTTTTTAAAATTTTTTATTGACTATAAAAACTATCATTTGTTAAACAAATCTATTTTTATTATTTCAAATAAATATTTATATTATATTTATTTTTAAAATATGTTCATGTTTAAATATGATTAAACAAATTGAGTGCCATAGTAAATTAAATGTATGAATATATTATAAAATTATAAATAAAATAATATAAAGTTATTTTGAATATAAGTAAAATACCTAGGTAAAAATATATTATATAGTATATAATATAGAAGGTATTATATAAATGAGAGAATTTATAATGTCAAAGGCATAATAGACTGTTCAAGTAAAATTATTATAAAATCTAGTTAAAGTGACTTTTATGATAAATAGAGCAAAGTAAAATAATTTTTGTGTAACAAGAAAGAAAAGTTACTTTTGTGTATTGAGCACAAAGTTGAATGACCACCAAAGTGGGACTTTCCGATGCAAACCGGATTAGTCGGGCGCTAAAATAAATAACGGGCACGGAATTGGAAAAAAGGTTCTTCGTTCGTTTTAGCTTTTTTAAGAGTCAACCAAAACTGTAATCAACATTGTTTGAAACAATTATTTGGTATTTAGGAATGGAAATTTTCCACCGTAGTAAGTCGTATTTTCCGATCCGGTGCATCATCTACATCTTTGTCGGAAAAAAAAATGTACATTTTATTAGTAGTTTATACGATTCGTGCCAACTATTTCGAAATGTGTACGTAATATTGTGTTCAACTTTCTAGAAGAAACATATACAAATAAGACCTCTCTTAAAGAAACATATAACTGGCCAATTTTGGATGGTAAAAGAATCACGTCTTGCACGTGACCTCATTTATGAGTCATTTTAGGGCTTGTTTTTCATCAAAACGTCAAATGTTATACATATTTGACATGAAATTGTGAACTTACTACTAATTTTCTTAGCATATATACATACTTACATATAAATATGTATCAAGACAAAATGGGTGTAATCCGCAATAATAATCCAACTACTATATTTTAATGTATACGTAGAGGTATATTTTTACGTATGGCACACTGTATATTCCCTTACTCCCACATCCGAAAAACTACTGCATCTTTATTAGGTATATGTATGTGCACCCACATTTATTTGTTTATAGATTATAGATTCTTTTTGTCACAATTTATATAACATTATTTCTACTTAAGAATGTCAAATAATATTTGATATAATTCTATTTATACACTATATACTTAAAATTTAATTTATACTCATTAAGTTTATATTTTAACATTAAATTTTGATGGAATATTTTCTCCATCTTACAAATAAGTTCGCCTCGATTAAGGAACGTGAAATTATTGGGTGTATATATATGATGCTAACAAGTGTGTCGGACTACAGGCCTCTATGATGGGTTATAGCATGCTATCTTGTCCCTCAACCCGTGATCAACATGATTGATTATAGCACATAAATAAGTGGAACTTTCAACGCTAACAGCAATATAGTAACTATTAATTTAGTAAGTAATTAAGACTACTTTGTTTAATACTACTAATTAAAGACAGCTTGTATATACAATCAAGGAAGCAAAGTCGGCCTGCAAATGTTAATATTTTTTTTTGTATTTTTTTCTCTTTCCAATATATTTTTCGTTTACTAATTCCACATAGAATAATTTAGCACTACAAGACAAATAGAGAATCAACAAGATTGGCTACCGGAGGTGCTCCTCCTCCTCTTGGCCGCCGGAAAAAGATGCCATTCCTCAGCCACCACTCCATCAAAGTCAAGCTGGTGAATATTCCCATGATTAGTAACATCAAAGAAGCAACCATCTGATAATCCGGCAGCCATGTCGCCGTCGCTGCCGCCACAAGGCGGCTTGGCCTTTCGACGGCCGGCTCCTACAGGCACGTTCCGTAGGGCGCCACCGGCCGTCCAGTACCTTTGACAACCTTTGCAAAAGTGTCTTGGCTGGTTAACATTGTAGTTGTTGAAGTAACAAAACTTGGTTTCCATGCTTTTGCATCTAGGGCAAGGGATGATCTTGTCTGGCTTTTTTTCTTGACCTTCATCGATATCATGATCATGATCATGGTGTTCATCAACTTTGTTTGGTTGTTGATGATGATCATGACCTTTTGCAGCTTGTTTTGCTTGAACTTGTATTGTTGCACCAAACAACTTGATGCCTTGTGAGATGCGACTTTCTTGAACTTGAGCCATATTTTCTTGGTTTTGGGGGGTGGGGTGGGGTGGGGTGGGGTGGGGAGGCAAGTGAATGTCTATGTTTGATGTAGAGGAACTTAATTAGGAGTTGATATATATAGCTAGAGATGTGTATATATATGCACTTAAAAAGGAAAAGGCAAAAAAGTGCAGAGTGAGGTTTAGAGGTTGGGGGTGGATGGTGGGTTAGATAGGGGAGGAAAAAAGTTCATAGATATGATGGGGAGAAAGAGATCTAATTGAAAAAGAGTATAAAAGTATAAAATAAAAAGGACATGAGAGAGAGAAAAAGGGTAAGTCAAGAAAGAAAAAGTTCATGGGTGAGGAGCAGAACTTCTTTTTAAGAACTTTTGGATGCTCTAATTTATATACTATTATTACTCAAGTTTTATTCCTCTGGTTCTTCTAAATTTACTGAGTTAGCAACATTTACAAAGAAAATTTAGTATACAATTAAAATATTTCCTCTGTTCCAATAGTTTATATAGTTTGACTCCGAATGAACTTTAAGATTAAAATGAAATACTTGTAGTCTTAAATATGTAATAAGTGATCAAGTGGAAGAAAGCACAGAGAACTTCGAGCTCAAACTTGAGCTCCCATGATGAAACTCAGAAGCTTCAAGAGAGAAGTCTGAGAGAACAATTTCTAGAAATGAACTGTGCAATCTCAATAATTCAGTAGTTGAGTACATATATACGCATGTGGGTCCTTCAATTATAACATGTAACAAACTAACAAATTGACAGTTATGCTATGCTAATCAGTAAGGAAAAACACATAAATATACATAGCTCAACACCCCCCCCCCTCTCAAGTTGGAGCTGAAGTCTTCACAGACAACTTGCTTAACACAGTGGAATGTTTGATGCCAGTGAGAGCCTTGGTGAGAATGTCTGCCAGCTGGTTATGTGTGCCGATGTGATGCAAGGAGATGAGACCTTCTTGAAGTTTATCTCGTGACAATCAACCTCGATGTGTTTGGTCCGCTCATGGAACACAGGGTTCCTAGCAATGTGTAAAGCGGATTGGCTGTCGCAATACATAGTCGCAGGTGTTTGAAAAGGAACAGTCAACTCCTCAAACAATATGCATAACCAAGTCAGCTCCCCAACCACCTTTCTAAGGGACCTATATTCAGCTTCAGCGGAGGAAAGGAAAATGGTTTCCTGCTTCTTAGACTTCCAACTAAAAGGACTAGTACCTAGCAGCACCAAGTAACCACTGACTGACCTCCTGGAATCTGGCAGGCAGCCCAGTCAGAGTCACAATACACTTTAATGGTTCAATCAAGATCACAAGACATAAAGATACCAAGTGCGGGATCACCCTTGAAGTACCTGAGCAAGTCAAATGCAGCCTTTAAGTGGAGCTCTCGAGGATCCTGCAAAAATTGGCTCAAGCATTAGACACCAAAGGCAATGTCCAACCTTGTGTTAGTGAGGAAGTTAAGTTTGCCTATTAGTTTTCTGTAATATATAGGGTCTAAGAGAGCAGCTCGCTCTTTAGCTTTCAGTTTGACATTAGGATCAAGAGGAGAAGCAAGACTAGTGCCATGGAGAAAGTCAAACTCCTTCAGGAGATCCAATACAAATTTTCTCTGGGAGATGATAACCTCATCTTCTTTGTAGAGGACCTCTAAACCAATAAATTAGTAAAGTCTGCCAAGGTCCTTAATATTGAATTGGTCATGTAAAAAGGTTTTCAACTCAGTGATCTCTGCAGAACTAGTCCCAGTAATAATGACATCATCAACATACACAACAAAAAAAATTGTGGAAGAAGGTAATTTCTTATAGAAGAGAGAATAATCATGCAAGGAATGAACATAACCTTTGGATTATAGAGCAATTGCCAATTTGGCATACCATTGTCTACTAGCATGTTTCATGCCATAAAGAGATTTCCTTAACTTGCTGACAACTCCAGGTGTGTCCACTACCAAATCAGGTGGTAACTGCATGTATACTTCTTCCTCCAAATCACCATGGAGGAAGGCATTGTTCACATCAAGCTGGAAGATGTCCTAGTGCTTCTTAACTGCAGTAGCTATAAGTGCTCTAACTGTAGTGATTTTTACAACAGGGAAATAAGTTTCTGTGTAGTCAATCCCAGCATACTGGCTATAGCCCTTGACAACTAACATGGCCTTAAACCTCTCTATGCTCCTATCAACCCTGTGTTTAACCTTGTAAACTCATTTACAGCCTATTGCTTTCTTACCAGAAGGTAAAGGAACCAGGTCCCAAGTGTTATTTGCATGTAAGGCCCCAAACTTTAAAGACATATCCTCTTGCCAGGCAGGGTGCAAGGCTGCCTCTTCAGAAGAAGAAGGCTCACTATCATGAAAAATATTTTGCACAAGTTGCTGGCTATCTGGGAGTAATGAGGTAAGAGACATATGGTGATGGTTTGAGAACAAAGCACTAAGAGGTAGAGGATAATCAGTGGAGACGGGAGGTTTTAAGTTTGGAAGGGAGCGTACATAATCCTCCAAGTGAACAAGTAATTTATGAGGTCTAGAGGACCTCCTAGTGGTTATAAGAGGAGTAATGGGATGAGGAGTAGAAGAAGAAGGTGATGAAATAGAGGAAGCATATGAGGATGGTATGTTAGATGGTGAAGGATGGGTTGCAGAATTATCAGGATTATGACAATGAGATGGAAATTCATCAACAAAAGGAACAGATTGAAAGACAGAAGGAAAAGGTGCAGAATCAGGGGAAAGAGCAAAGGTAAATACACTCTCATGAAACACTACATCTGTGTAAATGGAGATTTTATTGGTGATCATACTAAGGACTTTGTACCCTTTTGTGTTATAAGAGTAACCCACAAAAATATGGAGTGTTACTCTTAGTTCAAATTTGGTTTTGTGAGGCTTAGGAGTGGTAGGGAAACACGAACAACCAAAACTTCTAAGGTGAGAATAAGTAGGCACTCTTTTGTATAGACATTCAAAAGGAGTTTTTTTTTTAGATAACTAGTAGGTTGTCTATTGATAATATAGGTGGCAGTTAATATGCATTCTCCCTAATTTGAGGGGTAGTTTGGATTGGAACAAGAGTGTTGTGGCAGTTTCAAGGAGAAATTTATGTTTCTTTTCTACCACTCCAGTCTATTGAGGTGTATAAGGGCATGTTTTCTGATGAATAATTCTCTTGGAGTGAAAGAAAGGAGTGGACTCAGTGTTAGTAAACACTAGGCCATTGTCTAACCTAATACACTTAATTTTAGTTTGAAATTGGGTACTGACCATGAACACAAAAGCTTTGATGATCTGTAAAATATTGCTTTTAGAGCTCAAAAGGTGTGTCCAGGTGCACCCACTATAGTCATCCACTAAGGTAATGAAGTATTTAAAGTTGTCATGGGTAGGTTCATGATAAGGTCCCAACAAGTCAATATGTAGGAGATCAAAGATGTTACTAGTGGGGGTTGTTTTCTGAGGGAAGGGCAGTCTGGATTGTCTGGCAATGGGGCAAATTAAACAAAGAAAGGGTTTTTTGATGAAAAATGGACTGGAATTGATGGTATACCCCTCATCTTCACAAAAGGCACATGTCCTAGCCTATTATTCCATATAAGGTCCGTATTGTTTGTATTAGGCAAAACATATTTGAAGTAGAGTAATCAGTTTTATTGCAATTGGGAGTATTTACAAGTGAACATGAATGAGTGTGAGTGTGAATCATTTACAGGTGAGTGGATATGAGAATGTAAATTATTTACATCACATAAAGTAGGAAAAACAGTGCAAGAATTCAAAGGAGCAGAATTTGAAACAGAAACTAAGTTATTTAGACAGCTGGAGCAGAGGAGATAAAATCCATCTTTGATCTCACCAATCTCCAGAGGCCTCTTCAATGAAGGGGCCTGCAGAAGACATGAAGAGTCAGTGAATGCGACTAAGATTTTAAGTTATGAAGTAAGGCAATGAATAGATATGATATTATAATTGAAGGAAGGCACATAAAGGACTCTTTGTAATACTATATGAGATGCAAGTGTTACAGTTCTAATTTTTGTCACTTTCACTCGATGGCCATTTGGTAGGATGATTAGCAAAGGATATGAAAGAGTTTTAGTGTGAGATAACAAGGATTTGTTAAAGGTCATGTGGTTGGATGCTCCGGAATCTAAAATCTAGAGGTCAGCACTTGGTGGAAAACATCTAAATGATAGCAAATCAAAATCAATAGACAAGACAGAGGCAGAACAAGCAAATATAGCTGCAAAATTGGCATTTCCATTGGTTAAACCCGGACTGGTGGTGTTCTCTCCTCCACCCCCAATGTGAAATTATTGTAGTAGATTGAAAAGTTGCCCATATTGTTCTTTAGTCAAATTGAAAGGGGAACTCATGTTGTTGTTGTCACTGCAACCTTGAGAGCTCGTCTCATCATCCTTAACTGATATGGATTCAACTAGTGCACCATGCAGATTGGCAGAAATCCTCTTGCCCTTATTGAACCTAGGATTAAAGTTGGTGGTTTGAGGATAACCATGCAACTTAAAGCACTTATCTTTGGTATGCCCTAGACGCTTCCAGTAGTCGCAGAATGGACGAGGCCTGCTATTTGGGTGATTCCCAGTCGAATAGTTGGTTTTGAAGTTGTCATTTCTAGATGTATTGACATTCAAAGAATTAGATTTCGTTGTAGGCAAGTTGATATTCCTAGAAGTATTAACATTCATAGATGCAGATTCCATCATAAGTGAGTTACTTGGTCTGACTTCCCTCTGTTTTTCCTCTTGGATCAGTAGGGAGAATGCTTGATCCACTTATGGTCATGGATTCATCATCAGAATACTGCCTCTCACAACTGTATATACCTTATTAAGTCCCATCAAAAATTGAATCAGACGCATGTCTTGTTCGGCCTTATGCATAGATTATTTTGGCTCCACATGCATTGGCAGCTACACTGAGATTTGGCACTCAAATTATTCAGTTCTTCCCATAGCCTTTTCATTTTTGTGTAATAACCTGTAACGTCGAGGACTTCTTGAGACAACCCTCTGAATTTGGTATAGATTGGTTCCATTGGTTTGGTCATAGAGATCCTCTAATTCTATCCATAATTCTGCTGCATCATTTGCATATTCTACGTTATCTGCGGTATCTTTAGCAAGAGAATTTAAGATCCACGAAGTAACCATGTTGTCACAATGCATCCACTGACGAAAAGATGGGGAATCTGGTTCTAGACGTTTGCACTCACCATTGATGAAGCCTAACTTGTTCTTCACTGGAAGGGCACGTAGAACGCTTCTCCTCCAATATCGATAACTGATACCATTGAACGGAGTCGTCACCAACATTGCACCAGTGTTGTCAGAAGGATGCATATAAAAGGAACAATTTGGATCGATGTTGGGCTCAGAAATAAGGGCAGAAATAGGACTACCTGAGGCGATGTCGGAATCGTCAGTTTGATCGAGAATAGCCATGTGAGAATTAATTTGAGAGAAGAGAAATGGTCAAAATTAAAAAATTAGGGTAAAATTGAAATTCCCGATTTTGTAATGAAAATCACGATTCAGCAGGAATCAAGAAGTAGGATCTGATAGAGCAAGGCTCTGATACCATGTCAAGTGGAAGAAAGCACAGAGAACTTCGAGCTCAAGCTTGAGCTCCCATGGTGAAACTCAGAAGCTTCGAGAGAGAAGTATGAGAGAAAACAATTTTTAGAAATGAACTGTGCAATCTCATTAGTTCAGTAATTGAGTACATATATACACATGTGGGGTCGTCCACTTATAACATGTAACAAACTAACTAATTGCCAACTAATTGACAGCTAAGCTAAGTTAATCAGTAAGGGAAACACATAAATATACTAGCTCAATATTAACACTTTTGTAACTATAAAACTTTTCATCTTAAACATGTTATTATATTTGAGTGACTATATATAAAAAAAATCATCAAAGGTGAACTAAAAAGTTTAAAGTTAATTACTTTTAAATATAAAAATATATTATTTTTTTAACGGATTAATAGAAAAATTATGCCAAATAAATTGGAATGAACTTATAACAAATATGTAAACCTAATGATCAAGATAAATGTTAAATTTGTTTTTTAAACAGATCCAAATAACAGAGTCACCGTGAGACTGAGTAAAAGGAAAGTATGGAAATAAAATGGGAACTTTAAAGGCCAATTTATTATGATTCCCCAAGCTTTGTGTGTGATTTTTAGCCAATGACTTTATAAAACTCTATATCTCAAAAAAGTCACTGTTTGTAATGCTGCTACTGCTACTTAGCATTTATAACAAACATCTTCCTTTAGACTCAAAAAAGAAAAGAAAAAGTAAACTCATTGGTTTTCAAGTATATTAATATATGTTAGATACCATATGTGTGTTATATACACAATTAGGTGAGCAAAAAGTGAAAAAAGAATAAAGTAAGTTGTAAATTTTCCAGTAACAGAATAAAAGGAAAAAGGGAGCCGCCATGAGCAACAAACAAAGGTTCTTTTTTTCTTTTTATTCTTTATTCTTTGTATTTGGGGGGGGGGGATGGTGGATTCTTTTCGTTGGGGTGGGGGGGTGGTATAAAAAAGTTGATGCTGAACTTTTTGTCCACATCATTACTCCACGTCATCTGGGTGTGTTGAAAGTCTCTACATGGACTGGGACCCACCGCCAGGTAGGTTGATTATATTTTTCAAGAAAGTGGGAGTGTAAAGATAAGGGATGAATTAAAAGAGATAAAAGCTGGAAAAAGTAAGGTCTTTTCAGAGTTTAGTTTAATATCAAATCAGGATTAGCTTTTTCCTAAAGTATTTCGCTTTTATTTAATCAAGATTGAGATTGTGCTGACACATCATGTTCTTGTGGTTTTAATCCTTAAGGGTGAAGCTCCAACATTTTCTTTTCCTCCTTCTTCTTCCTCTTCTTCTCTCCCGATATTAATTATTTTAATAGTAATAACAAGATGTTTATATCAAATTAAATAATTTAAAATTGAAAAATCACGAGTTGAATAAGGGGAACAAAGAAAAACCATAGAAATAGATATTTTTTGGAGTGACATAAAAGGAGATGAATTTGATACTTTAAAGCTGGATGCTTGTTATGGTAAATGCTATTCCTTTTGGCTTACTTTAATCAAAGTCTTTGCTTTTCAATCTCATCTAATATTTTTATTTCCTTTTCTAATTGTGCCATCTTTTTCAAAATCAATCAGAATTTTTGCAATGTGTTGTTGTCTGGGTAGCTTTCAGTTCATAAATTAATAATCAATTGAAAAAGTAGACTACTTTTTTAAAATTTTCAAGATTATGGTGTTACCTTTAATAAAGTTACTTTTTCCTTTTCTTTGATAATATAACTGTTTCCTACTATTTACAAAAGTAAGAGCTTCTTCATTTCCAACACAAAACTTTTCTTTTATTCAAAATTAAAATGTAGACAAACAAGCATTCTCGTCCTTTACATGGAAAAGATATATGCACTTTTGCTTTATGTGTTGTTTTTAGGGTCTGATTAATTAAAAAAATTTCAAAAAGGTCGTTGCATAGAATATTCAATCTTATGGTTGTAATTAGTTCTTCACATTCTTACTTAGTATAAATAGCAATATCTATGCCCTTGTACATGTAGTCATGGATGCTATTTAAAGGAATTTTTCTATTTCTCGGTTGCATGCTTTGCCAGAGATCATTTTATCAGATAGTGTATATAATAATATTCTTAAAAAGACTAAATTAAGATAACATTTTTGTTTATTTAATTTAGGTCTGGGACAATACCAAAGAAATATTTAGCAGATAGTGTAAAAATTCTTTTCTATCATCAAGTGTATAGATTTCTAAAATACTCACTCTGAAGCTTGTGATGACATAAAAGAACAAATATGGTCGGATATTCTTTCACTATATATTTTTAAAAAAATTATCGTCAAATACCACTAAATGTCTAAATCTAGTCATACCGTTTATGAGTTTGGTGATTTCAAAACATATAATTCTACTTGGGAAAATACCTAAAGAAATTTTATAAACTTCAACCCGATTTGTATAATTACTAGGGGTGTACAAAGAAAATCGATAAACTGCACCAAATCAATAATGCGAGTCAAACAAAGAAGAATTATGTATACCCCTACTATATCATCTTTAAGAAGACATTTTGTTATTTATTTTTGGTGTGCCCAAATATCACCACAAAGAAGAGTTGGGATGCCCAAAAATATCACCACCTAATACTACATACTAGTTTGAAAAAGGTAAGGATAAAAAATAAAAATGAAGCTAAACTAATTAAAAGCATATTAGGGGGTGTGTTGGAAAGGCTAAATTGCATGTTGTTGCTGTTGTGGATGATAACCAAATTGATTAAATTAATCAAGGGAAAAAAAGAAGTCTTTACTTCCTTCCACTTTCTTTATTTATTCGTATCTTCTTCTGTAATTAATGTTATTTTCCTCCAATCAACGCCAAGTTGAGAGTTCGGAATGCATCATCGATCCCTCTTAAAAAACAATTATAACTGTTGTAGAAGATAAGAGTAATCTGTTCTTGATACATGTATCTTATTCAGAAGATATTGCTTTTTTTTTTAGGTCTCCTGATTATTATAGTTAGCGAATTTATCACGATATTAGCTAAAACACACATATGCCTTTTTAGGAAAAAAAAAAAAGAAACAGATAAGGTTTAATGGGGTCCTGTTATGCCACAAAAATTTCTCGTCCTATAGCTTGGTCTCATACTTGTTCCGGAAACTTCTTTTTCTTGGTATTTTAAATGATCCATAGATAATGTGCTTTTTTTTGGGGGTGTTCATCCAATATTTCGATCTTCTGATCTCTTATACCTGCTTAGTGGAAATACAAACGTAGTTTCCTGCTTCAAATAAAATGATAATTGTGACAGTATGATAACATGAAATACTTTTGTTCTTTGCTTTTTCTGCCATATTAACTGTAAAATTCAAAGATCAGAACGTTACATCACATCACAGAAACACCAGCGTGAAAAGAGGGACAAATTTCAAGTTACAATATAATTTAGTTGCCTGTCCTTCAAGGCAAAAGATATTGCATTTTGTTTGTGTTGTAAAAGATTCAAAGAAAACGAAAGTAGCAGAAAACAAGGAACACCCTAATAGAAACAAGAAAGCCAGTCGAAGGTGTAGTTCTTAAGCAAGTTCAGTTCATTTCTGGGTAAGTCATGCCCAAAAAGTCAATGTCAAAGCTCTCAAAAAAGTTTTCCACCTAGTAATATCAGCTATCCGATTAATGATTATGAGCAGCCCTCAAGCAAAAGTTTTTAGGTTGTATTTGTCCAAAAACTCATCCCGCTACTATTTTAAAAAAATGATTCTTAAGCATCTGACATGCAAAACCTAATTAATTTAGAATCGCACTAGGTAGGAGTGTTTCTTATTCCAAAGTGGTTTATTTTCATGTCTCCGACCCGACACTTCTGGTTAAGGGTACAAAGTCATCAAGCTACTTGCGTTGTCTATAGGTGGATGGCGAGTCCGGAACCTAAATATAATTTTTTTGGACAAGTGTGACATAAGTGTGTCTAAAAAAAAAAGAGTGACAATTTTATATATAACGCGATGTAAAACCGCGCTATACTTTAACGGTGTTTTGGCCGTTAAAGTATAGCGCGGTTTAAAACAGCGTTATATATGTATAACGCATGTATAAATCGTGCTATGCTTGGCTGATATGACAGATATGTATAGCGCCTTTAATGACCGCGTTATATATGTATAGCGTAGTTATAAAGCGCGATATACCTGTTTATGGGTCCACCAATAAGTCCCCTGCGTTTAACTGACATAACAATAATTCAAATGGTTATAGCGCTATACCTCAAAAATTCAGCACCACCCCCCTCCCAGCTAGGCACTGCCTTATTTAAAGCGTTAGGATTTTACAAAAGTCCATTCAAAAAATATTCTAACTCCCATTCAAACTCTCTTCTTGTTAAATTCTCAAGCATTTTTTCATAATGTCTGAAGAGCGAAAAATAGGGTTTTATTATATTGGGGGGAGTGGGGAGGGGGGTGAGGTTGTGGTGGCGAATAACTCTGTGAGCTATAGTTTATCTCCACAATTTCATGTTAAATTGCCACTTACAATGGAGTACGATAGATTGGTATCGTTGTTATATAATAAAATGAGTGTGAGGACACGTTCGGTGAACCTTAAAGTAATCGGAAGATATCTGTATTCCGTCACTCCGCAAGGGATTGCTTGTTACGCTGAGTTTAACATCGACGATGATGAAACTTTGAGGGATTTTTTTAGGACTCCGGATGAATACCGGAAATTTCTTGTAATAAAATTGTTGGAAATGTACGTCAAGGTTGAAGACGTTCCCAATAATGAGGTTGCGCATAGTAGGGATAACCCCCAGTCATCGGGTGCTTATTATGGAGCAGTTTTTGCCGGACAGGTTCCGGATGAAAGAGTTTGCCTTGATTTAAACTTATCACCACCGGCGAATGAGCAGCGAGGAAATAATTTCTCTCCTGTTTTACATAATCCACGAGACAAGTGGTAAACTTCAATTTTTCTTTGTGTTATGATGTATATTTTTGTTGTATTGAATTTGTATTAACGCTCGTATATTTACTAGCCAGATATGAATTTTACAAGTCATCACCAATAGGAAAATGTCCATCATGGAATGTCAACACATTATGACTTGTAAGTGAAGTGATGCAGCTATATGGAAAGCATTTATTAATTTCAGTAGTTTATTATTTTGTTGTTTGTGCAGTGAAAACGAGCAAGTTGAACCACTTGTTCTCACTCAATTGCCCGAAGATGACATATTAAATCGGGATCTGGCAGATTTACAGAGTGAGGAAGATAACAGTAATTATGACAACAATGCCGAAGATTCCGCGGACGATACACCCTTCCCTTGTGAGGATGGTGATGAGGAGAAAGAGAATGAAGGACCTGATTTGACGAGAGAGCATGCTTCACCCCGTTAAATCAAGAGTGTACGAGTTCAAAGTATCGTTTCATTCAAAGAAGATTCCGGTCTCGGTGGATGGTTATCCTGTTTTAGTAGAGCAACTATAACATAAGTTGGGTTGCCACTTGCAGATCTGCTAATATTTCTAGCGCAAGTTGCCACGGTTCTCGGTGTTTGACCCTAATTTTCAGTGTAAATCAGAAGAGCGGAAGTCAGTCAAACACAATCAACTAAAACTATATAAACAAATACTAGTACACCTTTTCTCATGATTCCAGCATAGAAGCAAACGACACGGTCAGAATCTTTTTTAGTCGTGGACAACAGGTTAAGCTACAGATAAAGAAGATAGAATAATACTGAAGTGATGAATTTATTACCATGACTTTTTCAGTCTGAGAAATTTCAAGATATTTGTTTTACTATTAATAGTATTATATAATTCCACAACTTTCAAGAATTCAAATTCATATAAGTACTACTAAAATCTTGTATTTCGAAGTTATGTTTCTTAGCAAGCTAACCTTTCACTCATTAGTTTAATATTTTTTAGCAGTACAACTAATAATATACAAGTACAAAATAACATTTTTGAACACCGTGATTAAAAATGTCATCATGTAAAATAGACCAAATGGAGTAAAATGAATTTATCAGTAAAACAAACACGCTAGCATCTTCATGAAAGCTGTAGATGAAAATCATGTGACATCACACAGATGTCACCGTCGATCTTCACATATACTAAAATTTAGCAACGCTTACAGCTCCACAACGTGCAGTTGAAGCTGTGAAAGAATACTACTAGATAAAATGTTGAAAAAGGTTTATGCATAAATGATGCCTCGGTTTACAGAAACAGGTTGAAAGCTACCTAAGGGAAAAAGCTAATCGAGATACAACAACAGGACCTAAGAATAATTACAGAAAATAACTAGTTATTTACATATTTATAAGACCCTCTCACCTAACTCCACAAGCAAAATTATACATGGTTGGGTTTGATAGACTAACGTCAACATGGTTGGATAAGAATTCAAGTGTCACTCCAGTTATCTTCTCCATCATCACTTCCAACTGCCTGAATATGTGTCAAAGAAAGGAACAAGTCAGTCAACAGTTTAGCAAAATATATTTGGTAAAGAGGAACCATCTCAATCCACTATTTCTGTGTTCATCATTCTCGGGGTGACCAAGAGGGTGGGCATTTTTTTTGGGGGGGAGGGGGATTTAGAAGGGAGAGAAGGATGCAGGATATAAGATATTGATACCTGACGAATTGCATTGGCCTTCTCCAAAATTGCAGTGACCTTGATGCTTGCTGGAGGCCCTGAAGTTCCTGCTTGTTTTGCTGGAGCAGTTCGTCTGAGATTGAAGGACTGAATCATACAATAAAAGAGAAAGTAGGTAAAGTGAATTCCTCAAATGGCATGAAATTGGGACTAAATAGCTCATTTTGGTAAATAGTTGACACTTCATCCTCAAGTTTTAAGATCATAATTTCACAATGACCACTCACAATTCAAAGAAGAGTAAAACATTACAACAAAAGCAATGGACAAATTATCTACAGAAAGCGGTTTGGTAACGATCAAATTGAGAAAGCAAATTAATAAAGTAGTTCAAGGAAAGAAGCTAGCAAACCCGTCAAGAGCAGGCTACAACTAGCTTACTATCCAATATTCAAGTGGAATAAAGGCTTTTTACCGATTTTCAAAATCAGAGATAAATTCTTGAAGTATTCAGGTAATTTACACGGGCTCAAGGAAAATTAAAAGATAAATGGTAAGTAAATCCGAAAAACCAAATCAAATATCAAAACCAGTTGAGGGCACATATTCGATCACCAATGGGACAATAATGACCACTCACTTTTGCTCTAATCTGGTGCAGGAAGTCGTCCTTTTCATTGATTCCTCTGCTATTTTTAGCATGATCAACGAGTTTCCGCCCAGTTGTGTCTATCGAGTCTGGCTGCTGCATATGTAAATGCATAATTGTCACCTCCTACTTAATTCAGTGTGATATGATAGTGGAAAAGAGAGCCTTCTAGATAAAATTTCAATTCCTTTTTTTCTTTTTGAAGTTTCATAGTGGGATCAAGAAGAATACCTTGCTTTTCAATGTAAATGCAGCTTCAATAACTTGGTGTTGCTTAAATGGAGGAGGCTTAGGTTGATGTGAAATGGTAGATCCCAGCTCCTTGTGATCAAACACATGATGGTTTTCAGAGGAATTATCTAGATAATCTTGTTCGTCATCTAAATGCGATTGTGTACTCTGCCACTGTATTGGAGGGAGAGGAGGAGGAGGCGACGTAGACGGCTTAGCAGACAATGGCTCTAGATCTCTTGGAGTCAGAGCATTACCAACTCCATGCTTGAATGAGGAATGCTGGGTATCCAGAACTGGAAGATCAAATAAATTATCAGACTGACAATCCTCCAGAGAGTATTCTGCAAAAGGGATATGACGTCCACTGCAGGGGTGCAACTCCTGCTGAGATGTCCGGCTGTTCTCCAAAGATGTTGAAGTTGATTCAGTTAATGATATTCTTTGCAAAGCATCGTATACTTCTTGGTCCTTTAAACTAGGAGAGTTACCAGATTCCCACTGTTCAGAGTTTGACTCTGAATGATGGCTAAGATAATCATCTGACAGATCGGGAGATGATCTGGAAAATGTGTCATCATCCGAGTCTGAACCAGCTTCTTGCAGAGGAATCGAAGGCTCCGGTACCAGCTGAAATGAAGGAAAGATATCTCCATTGTTTTCATGGATGTTATTCCTATCTGGAAATCTGAGTTTCAGTTTCGAAGCCTCAATGCCATCTATCGGTTGGAATGAGATCTTCATATGTCCAAGTGGGGGAGACGAAGAAGGTGATGTAAACGAGGATCCACTTCCTGGGAAGTCTTTAATTCTACCGGAAAATGTTCTACCCACAAAATGTTGGTAATCATTCATTGGCTCATTAATTCCAGTGTTCAAGGAACTGACTGAATCAGTGTTATCATTGAAACTAAGTGAGAGTTTCCCGTGAAATCCATTAGTAAGCAGACGATTACCTAGTTCAAGAATACGTGATGAATTCTTTCCATTCTCTTGACCAACTCCAATAGTTTGGAATTCCAGACTCACCGGTCCCACTGTGCTAGATGTCAGTATACCAGATCCACTTAAACAACTCTGTAGGGGCTTATCAGTGCAATTTTGCTGGTATAAGTTACTTGACTTCTCAAGCTTGACATCTAAATCTTTGGCTGAAAATCTTGAAGATATGTTCTTAATAGAAATGCCAACTGCTTGAGCAGAATTTTGGCAATCAGCTTTATCTCTCGACTTATTCTGCACAATATCTTGTTTTCCTGCATGTTTCTGACTGATAGGAACAGGTTCTTGTCTTGATGTACCGACTACCTCGTTTTGATTAGCTTCATAAACTTGACTAACAGTATTTATTACACCATCTGGTGGCTTTGAAGGCTCAAGCCCAAGCAAGCCACCATTTGTCCAGAATTTGACTGGAGGAGTGCCCAGAAGCTGGGGTGGGGGCTTTTCAGAGTCAGAAGGACCACACAGGATCTTGTTGACCATGGGCAATCCTGAACCAGTTCCCCTAGGGCTAGAGGTGATATGATTACTAACAAGTGGTTCTACTTGTGATGCTTCCACAATATTGGATCTTTCACTTGAAGGGACACCCAGAGAACTGTCTAGTTTAAAAGCAGTTCTAGCTATCTGAGGAGACGATAAAAACTCACCACACTCAGAAGAGATATTCTCTGGAATTTCCTCACATACTTTGCCTGAGGAAGAGAAAGCTCCAGGGTCAGAGTCAGCAGATGCAAAGTTGATATTACCACCAAAACCACTGTTTTCAGGGGAATTTCTATCTGCGACTTCAGGTGTATTAGTAGACAAATTCCGATCAGAAAGTTCTGCTCTAATTCCAAGGGTTCCATTCGGGGCTGATGCAGTCTTCAGACTAGATTCCAGCTCCACTGCTCGTTTTCTTTGACAATCTAAATCAGTTTCAGACTCCGACTCAATGGTGTTTAGTGCATCCATAAAATTGTCAGTTTCACTTTCAATATCATCAAACTGGCTTTCATAAGAAGTTGACCTTGGTATAATCTCAGCCTCAGGCTCAGAACTTTGTTGTTCAATGTTTTCAGTTATAGCAAAATCCAATACCCGAGTATCTAGGAGTAGATTTTCTTGACCTGTTTCCAAACTCTCATCATTATCATACTTCAGAATTACAGGATCCATCATTTCATTCTTAACACTGCTAGTTAAGAAAGGCAAATTAGGAACAACTTCCTCGTGTCGAAAATTGTTACTCTCTTCATCAGATATGACCCAGAGCTTTTCATCAGGAGAAGCATCTTCTACATTTGGATTCATCTGCAATGGAGAGTAGAAGACTTCCTTAGACGCTACTTCTGCAGTTCTCATCTTACCACTGGAAGCAACAGATAATATGTTACGCCCAATTTGTTCATCTGTTAAGCTATTCCCCATATCACTGTACTCATCATCACCTTTCCGATCAGGCGAAGCACAATTGAGCAAAGCATCATGCTGAATCTGGGATGGAGAAGAGAAGCATTCTCTAGACTCTTGTTTCTCACATCCTGTTTTATCATTCCAAGTAACAGAAGATGTGCAGTGGCCAGCTTGCTCTTCTGATATACTATTATCAATGTCATCATAAACAACTTCACTTCTTTCCTCAGGAAAAGCGTGATCAAGCATATTGTTAAGATGTAGCTGCGATGTCGAATCAAAGGATCCTTTAGGCTCTTGTGTGTCAGGTTGCATCTTCAAATTCCAAGCAACGGACGTTGAAACAAGGTCAGTTAGCTCTTGTGACAAATCTTTTCCATTATCATTGTAAGCATGATCACTCTTTTCTTCAAGAAAAGAATAATCAAAAGATTGGTTATGCTGCATTTTTAGTGGAGACGAGACAGTCTCAGATTTGCCATCTTCAGGTTGAATTGAGTATCTTGGCTGTGAAACAAATTCCCGCTGCCCCGACCCATCTCTCGAATCTAAGTCAGATTTCAGGGCGGTGTCATATGTGCAGAAACTATGAACCAGGGAAGGTCGCCTATCCAGATTTCTGGAAGAAATTGGCATTCTGTAATGTGCAAAGATCACAAAGTTATCGTTCAGCAAATTCCGATCCTAAAAATATAATATGTCAATTGTCACCACTTTTTCTCCATCTATGCTGTCCATAAGAGAAAACAAGTAATGCATACCTACTACCATAATTGGGCATAGATGCACTACGAGAGACTTCTCCATTCCTCCTCCATGATCGTTTCTTCTGTTCAATGTTGACACATATTTGTGACAGAAATTTATTAAAAGTATCATCAGAAATAAACAAGCTTGCTATAGCACAGATTTTTGTTTAAGCATTCATGAACACTTGCTGGGAGGACACCAATGAACAATTAGAAGTAACAGAGCTTTCAGGACCAAAGTAACAACTAGTAAAACAAAAGACTACTGTCTAGACAAGGGAAGAGAATAAAATCTTAGTGCAAATATGAGCTGGTCTTTTTCTATTTTTACTATGGAAGGGCAATGCTTAAAGAGCCTATCCCTTGCCTTTTTTGCTCAACCTGCATACATAACATTGCCTTTCATTGTTGTTCCTCGTTAATGAGTATGGCTATCGCAAAAATTGTAAGATTAAGTGGAATTATAAAAGACAGTACTAACACATGCCTTTTGGAACTCCTTGATGTTCACCATGGAAAGTTAAATTCCATCAATTTCGAGCACAGTTATGCACAGATGGAAAATTGGGTGTTAGAGCCTTAGAGGGGCAGCTCTCCCCTCCGCTACCCCCTCCCAAATTTCTGCCAAATCGCTTAAAAACTACCCCATGAGCAATCTCAAAACAAGAAAAACGAAGGAAAAAGGACATCCTTACATTCATATATTTTGGCAGTGGATTCCTAACATTTGGCATGGAACTTTATGATAAATGGTATCGTAACTTTATAGTACAATTATTCAATTTTGGAACTCCGTTTGGTTTCTATTTTTCCCTTCCTCCCTCCCTTCCGAGGATAGTAAGTAATTCATGAGATGTAGCTGTCCACACAAAGAAAGTACACAAAACAAAAGGCTAAATAGATAACGCAGGAAAGTAAGATGACAAGATGAAAGAAGAGTATCTTTGTTCCAATAATTGAAGAGGAGCCTTGGCGTATAACTAAAAGTTGCCACCATATGATCAAGAGGTAAGAGGTCTCAGGTTCAAGCCATGAAAACAACCTCTTGCAAAAATGAAAGGTAAGGTTGCGTACAGTAGACCTAATGTGATCCATCCCATCCCAGACCTGGCGCATAGTGGGAGCTTCATGCAGCTAACTGCCCTTTTTTGTTCCAATGATTGTCAGATGTAAATTATAAATTAGATGCGTTTTAGTATATTAAATGACAATGCTATGTCCAAAAAAGAATTTAATATGAAATACAACCTGAATTATATAGTTTCATTAAATTTGTACATAAAATATATTAGTGATATGGTTTCCAGTAATGTGGGATCGATGTTTAGTTTCATTGAGTTAATTTTGTACAAGAGAGACTGGGCACCAGTTTGCCATCCAAATTGTGCCCATACTGGAAGACAAGAAAAACATTGATCCAAGCTTTCAAGTCTTTTCATTTGTCATGTGATGATGTTTAATTTATTTGTTGAAGTTGAGCTTCTTTCTTTTGTCTAGAAGACATGTATCCTATAGAGTTCCTTAAAAAAATATGTATCCTATAGAGTTGAGATGAACTAGCATGGTGCAGTATAAGAAGATGCATTTTTTCTTTTTTCTTTTGGAACGAGAGTTTCATTGAGATATTAATTAATATCTTAGTCTGTTGTTTTCTTTTTATCTGCTGAATTTGTACGCGGTAGTTCTCAATCAAAGTTTAGTATATTACACTTTGCTTCTTTTTTCAATATTTTTTATCAATTTTAAGACTTCTCTTGCCTATGTATATAAAATACTACAGACTTACGCTCCTACATCAACATATTTGACATAAGAAGATCTTCTCCCTCTGTATCAAATTTCCAGCTCTGTCCCTGCAATTATATGGTGCTAACATATCCCATAAAGCAAACTTCCGCTATACCTATATAAATGGGAGGAGAGGCCTTTATATAGTTTTCGATTTAAGATGTATTTCTTCAACTTCTTATCATCCTTTTATGTAACATCCCGTGAATATATGAGATGATACTGCTCATAGAAACACCAAGTAAATCTCCCAAAGTTAAGTTGTGGCAGGTAATTTCGGAATTATTCATGACATACCTTAATCTTTCGACCCTTCTTTTCCTTTAGGACTTTTTCAATATATTCTTCATCAGACCCAACTGATGCCCTCTTAAAGAAGGTTGGATCTGAATACCTTTTCAAGCAAGATCCAGGTCCACCAGGGTCAAATCTGAAGAGACAAAGAAAAATTTCAAGAGTATAGCAGTGCAATCAGGAGATATAAATATAGCTATAAATTTGGGTTCACGTACTTGTCAAGCAGATGCAAGCGTGGCGGCCCACAACATTCCTCATATGAATCCATGATAAATCTTGGCAAGTCATTGTATATAAAATGATTTTGTTCAGTACTGATACGGGCATGCCAATTTGATCCTGCACACCAACTGCTTCCATAAAAAAAACTCGAAGAACAGGAAAAAAAGAAGCCATTTAAGAAGCAGAAACAGACTTTCCAAATACACCAACGTTGAAGTATTTCCTACAAGCAAAACTTTATTGGTGGAACAATTTGGAACATCATTTTTATTGGTGGAACAATTTGGAACATCATTTCTATCATAGGCACGCATATCTGAGTTTGAGAAATTAAACCAATTACCCCCCATTCTCACTCTCACCTTCCCTTGGTTTAAAGAATTTGGTAATGGAGATCAAAAAGGCATACCAGCTGTATAAGCAAAGTGTAAATGACTCCGCTGTGCCAATACTGATTTCTCGAGTGGAGGAAGTGCAGCTTCAATTTTTTGCACACGAGCAACCAACCTGTTGCTTCTCGAGGATGTAACCATCACTTGCTCTTGTAAGCCATGAAACACTTCTGCCGCAAATCTACAAGTACAAAACTGCTCTTAACTACTAAGCATATCTTTAGCATTCAAAATTCACATTTCCAAGCCTTCATTGAACATTAAACTGGGTATTTCATCCCACCAAATGAAGACCAAAGAATACTATAGAGCTATAGATAATAGTCGGAAAAGGGTCAGCTTTGCCCCTGAACTATTAGTTTTGGTCTAATAATGCCCCCCATCCACCTATTGGGGTAAATATACCCTTCTGTTAAGGTTTCTGGCTCACACATGCCCTTTAAGTTAATAGTCCACTTCAGATTTTAAATCAAAATTATTTTTAATGTCGTGTCATAATATGATTAGTTATTTAAAATCCACCCCAAATATGCCTAACGCACCCACTCGTTTGAGACCGAACCGACCCAACACAACATAACCCACTAAACCCTCTAACCCATCAGCAGAATACGCTGAAGCTCCCCAAGTTAAACCACTTGATTCGATTCAACAGAATATTATTCAAAGTTTGTTATAATTTTGGGATCCTCCCCTTTTATACACGATTACAACAATCTTTCCCCTTGTAAGAAAGAAACTTTGAATAATATTAAGATAATGGTTGTAACTATAGATGAATATCTCCATTTGTTATAGCTTTTATACTTTCCAAACAAGTTTCTTTACCGTGTTTGGTTGCATGTAGGATTTCCTCTTCTCTTTTGCATCTAATCTATTCCCTAAATCTGTAATTAGCATAAGAACAGTTGTTCTGTACATTGGCAGGGGACTAAAAAAACTCTTGTGCTACGGGAGATATCAGAAGATGGTGTGAAAAAGCTTTTATCTTACAAGGATGCTTTAGCAGATTGTGATGTAGCGTTATTTGTCCATGATAGGTGATGTTAAAACATCTTTGCTGAATCGAATCCAGTGGTTTAACTTGGGGAGCTTCAGCGTATTCTGCTGATGGGTTAGAGGGTTTAGTGGGTTATGTTCTGTTGGGTCGGGTCGGTCTCAAACGGGTGGGTGGGTGGGTGGGTTAGACATATTTGGGGTGGATTTTAAATAACTAATCATATTATGACACGTCATTAAAAATAATTTTGATTTAAAATCTGAAGTGGTCTGTTAACTTAAAAGGGCATGTGTGAGCCAGAAACCATAATAGAAGGGTATATTTAGCCCAATAGGTGGATGGGGGCATTATTAGATCAAAACTAAGAGTTCAGGGGCAAAGCTGACCCTTTTCCATAGAATGTAGCCCCAATCTTCCTAAGGACCTTGTGTAGATCTTAAAGGATAGGGAAATGTTAATGCTCTCGAGACTTATTGGCTGTTCGAAATACCCAGTGCAACTTGCACATCAATATCCACCTCAAACTCCAGTAACAGGATGACTATTACAGGGTGCCAAAGGTATTTGCAGTAAAAGATAATAGAACAGTAGAACTAAAACTCAGAAAACAACCCAAAGCAACAATAGGAATTCTGTCCAACAGAATTCAAATGCATAATTAAGCACAGGACTCATTCTTCTTCCTCCAAATGGAAATGAGTCATTAACCTCTGATAAGAAGGTAAGACAATCACATTGAGCTCCTCTTCCTTAGTTTAATAAATGGAATAAATGTAGTATCCGGACAAGCTTGTGCACACCTCAACTATTTCACCAAGTACTTGCATCCATGTATCAGGTAACTTTACCCAACGAAGCTTAGGCCATGAGAGTAAATCACCTTAGGTTTTGCCTCTGCTAGGATTCGAACCTTGGTCTCTCAAGTCCCATGGTCTCCATTCCAACTTCATCGACCACTAAGTCACATCCTTGGGTGCTCACATTAAACTACTTTTGCAATGCGAGCCCAGTGTTTACCGTTTCCTAGGTATTATAACTACTCTGTTAATCTGTATGACCTGTCATGGTTCAGGACTTCCCCGCTAAGTTTTTATTGGCCATACAGGGTATTCCCCAGCCTATGCAATGCACAATGGTTGATAAACGTCATCACCATGTTGAAACCAACCATGTCCTCCAATTAGCTGAAGAAAAGCTTGTTTCTAGCACTTACCAGAACAAAACAAAAAAAGAAGGTTCTTCAATAAATAATGGAGTAAGTTTAAAGATGACATACCCCGTAAAAGGCAATACATTAATGTTGAATGCTAGAAGCTACAGCATTCTCCGACAAACTCCACCATAACTATACAAAATGGCTGCTGAAAGCCTTAGTCAAGTTGATCGCCGAATGTACGTGCGAAGAACCATACTCAAGTGAAGACTACAGTTGTAGTGCTGTCACATTACATTTTCCAAATACAACTTTTTCCCCTTACGGCATTATTGGCTATAGATTAAGCTTCTTTTGCATGCACTTAAAGGACGTTCCTTTCGTCCAAGACGTTTTCAATTCACAACTCTCTAGAGTCAACACAAGTAAACTTTGACCACAATTTTCCATTGTAAATCTCTAATTACT
Organism: Nicotiana paniculata; assembly: GCA_005239505.1. Taxonomy (NCBI): domain Eukaryota; kingdom Viridiplantae; phylum Streptophyta; class Magnoliopsida; order Solanales; family Solanaceae; genus Nicotiana; species Nicotiana paniculata. The sequence goes on along the minus strand of ML357486.1, from coordinate 55,885 downwards.
ATCTTCAAATGAAAAGTTTATCCTTTTCTCCTTTTACCCTAAAAATCAGTTGCTAAACTACACTAGCATTTTCTTCCACTACTTCTTATACAAATCTACAAGTCAAATTAACATACTTGTGTCATCAGCAGTGGACAGAGGGACAACCTAATTTGCAGGTAATAAGACAACGAAAATGAATATGAAAAAGAACACAAAGAAAGATGAAGTCATAAAACTCTGCTAAACTAGAAAATTAATACGAGATTTAGCAAATTTCTGCACGCCTAATTTGAATCTCAGCAATACTTCCGTTTCACCAAAAAAAAAAAAAAGGTCCGATTTTTTCTCAGAAATTACTTCAATAGTTCAATGTCACCACAGCATAACAAAATAGAACTCAACAGAAAACCAAAGTGAAACCTTTTCTGGAAACTTCCACTAAAATTAAACAATAAGAAAAAAATGAGAATTCTTCGGAGTTCGAGAGGGCATAAATGAGAAAAGGAAAGTAAAAAAACGTACTCAGCGAGATCGCCGAGCTGACGCAAGATCCCGACGAGTCCAGCGACAGCAACACCGTCAAGAACGACCTTGGGATCCTCTTTATCGGCGTCCCGGTACAATTCCGGCGTTCCCAATCCGTACACATTCCTTGCCGCAGTTCTCACCAACGGCATCGTTCCGTTTCACACTTCTCTGTACTTTCTCTCTCCACTCTGTCTCACACTAAAATATAAGTATTCTGAAATTGAATGCGAGAGAGAAGTAAAACAATAAATATAGTAATAAATGAAGGAATGATGAGAGAGAAAGTAAGAGAGGAGTAGTTGAAGGAGTGGAGCAGCTTAACTACTTACTGCTCAGATAGAGATAGTGATGTATATATATATAGAGAGAGAGAGAGAGAGAGTTTGTACTTGCTATATGTAGAGAGAGAAAGCGATGGGTCTGAAGGTCTGTAATTTTCAGCGGAGAAAGAGAGAGAGAAAATGGTGAATTCGTCCAAAGAGAAACGACATTGCCAACTCTGCAAGCCATGCTTCCCCTGGTGGGTGTATCATTAGAGATAAAGGGAATATGAAATGACTGTTTTGCCCTTTATCTGTACTGAAATTTCAGTTTTCCCTCTTAGGTTCAAGTACTATTTTTACCTTTCCCCTTGTAATTTGAGTTCCAAAGGACAAGTTTGAGGTTGAACCGTGCTTAATTTGTTAAATAACGAATTATCGTATTCAAATTGAAAATTTTGGTATTTAATATTTGGTATGGTATTTGGTTTAAGTTTTAAAAAAAGTGATATTTGATATTTTAAAATGAAACATCGAAATACCGATTATACCAAAATATATATTATATTACACAATATACATATTATTTGTTATAGCATAGATATAAATAATTTAAAATTTTACGTTCTTTAATTCTCTATGTTCATCAATTAACTCTAACCAATCAACAAGACATTTCTAATGATCAAATTTATTCTTTTATATGCAGTTTTCTCTCTGGGTTGATATTTGCTGGTTTTGGACAAAATTTTTGAAAACAAATATTTTTAGCTTTGTACTTTTGAGTACTTTAATTAAGAATATTACAGTCTATGACTCTATGCACTAGTTAGTATTCAAACTGAATAAACCGAAGTTACCGAACCGAATAAATCGAAATCGAAAGGAGAAAACCGAACCATACCGAATTTAATTAGGTACGGTATTGGTATAACATTAAGAGAAATCGAATACCGAAAATACCAAACCGAAATATCTAAATACCGTACTGTATCGACCAATGAACCTCCTAGTTGGAGGGGTAATGAGACAAAATTATAATGAGCAATTTAAATTAGTCATTTAGAAAGAAAAGGGGAAATAAAAGCGTAATTTGTAGATTTACAGAAAATTTAAGACTCAAGGAGAATAAATCAACATAATTTGAGCTTTCCTCGTTTTATCTTTCATGGGTGGTTACAAACTTACCATGTCTTTTTTATAAGCATTTGTTTTACAAATTTTCACCTTATTAAAAGTGTTACTCAAAAGGGTAAAAATTATTGATATCGAAATGCACTTAAAAAAATCTACAAAAAGTTCTAAAAAGTACAAACAAAAAAAAGGGTCAACCACATAAGATACTATAGTTTGGTCGAGTACTATTTATATATATATATATATATATATATATATATATCTACATCAAAGTATCAAATGTTGTCAAAATTATAGGGATCGAAGCAATTGTGAGAAGATATTAGTTTACGGCTAGAACATGTTGAGAGAAAAGAAAGAGGATATTTCTCTGTGAATGAATAATGAATCTCAATAGAACTATCCAGAAATCCACTATGTTTATATACAAATGGGTTGTACCCGACTATGAACTGACCCAACTAACTAAATTAAAAGTATCAGTTATACTATTACACACATGGGCCATTTAACCAGGTAATTAAGATACAAATAAATACATCACTATGTCTTCTAAGTTGGGCCATCAATGTGAAGCTTAAGAGTGGACTGGGTTGGGCCATTCTGAAGTCCAACACCGCCCCCCCCCCCCCCCCCCC
>ML357486.1:0-53323 GCA_005239505.1 Nicotiana paniculata | reverse complement strand
TGAAGTCCAACCCCGCCCCCCCCCCCCCCCTCGCAAGTTGGATGGGGACACCACACCCAACTTGAGCAAGAGGGAATGATGAGCAATGCGGGTGAGAGGTTTAGTGAACACATACGCAAGTTGTGAGGAGGTAGGCGCATGGTGTAAGGAAATTATCCCATATGCAAGCTTGGTTCTGATAAAATGACAGCCAACCTCGATGTGTTTGGTTCGTTCATGGAAGACAAGGTTTCTGGCGATGTGTATAGCAGTTTACTTGTCACAAAACAAAAGAATAGAAGTAGGAACAACCAATCCAAAGTCCGAAAGAAGCTTGATCACACAAGTTAACTCAGCTACAACTCTGCTGAGTGCTCTATACTCAGTTTCTGCTGAAGAAAGTGATACAACAGGCTGTTTCTTAACCTTCCAGCTAAGCAACTACCCATCAAATACAAAAGCCAAAAACAGGCCTCCTTGTGTCGGGGCATGCAGCCCAATCACTATCACATCACGTAGATAAGGAGAGAGCAAGAGAGTTACTAAAGAAGACCCCAACTTTAGAAGTACCCTTCAGATATCTAAGAAGACGCAAACTATCCTTCATATGAGATTCACAAGGCCTCCGAAGAAACTGATTGAGGTGGTGAACATCAAAACTCAAGTCAGGCATTGTGTAGGTCAAAAAATTCAGCTTACCCACTAAGCTTCCGTAGGATTCAAGAGAAAGAAGATGAGCATCTATGTCAGCTTTAAGCTTCAGACTGAAGTCCAAAGGACAGATAACAAAAGATATATCCTCACATCCATATTCTCTAAGGAGGTTCCGAATAAACTTCCTTTGGTGTAGGAGTAGCCCGGAAGGGAAACAACTCACCTCAATGCCCATAAAGTAAGTGAGGGATCCAATATCCTTAATTTTAAATTTATTGTAAATAAATGTCATTAAGACAGATATTTCATACAAGTCATCCCCATTAAGGATGATATCATCCACATAAATAACAAGAAGAATAATAGAATTAGGAGATTTTCTAATGAACAAGAAGTAATTATTCATAGAGTGGGAGTAACCTCTAGAGCACAAGGTTGTATACATCTTAGTATAACATTGTTTTGATGCTTGTATTAACCCATACAAAGATTTCTAAAGATGACACACCAAGTTGGAAGATAGACCAGAAGAAGATATAGTAGATAACCTCGGAGGAAGTTTCATATAAACCTCCTCATCCAAGTCCCCATGCAAGAATGCATTATTGACATCAAGTTGGAAAAGAGGCCAGTTTTTCTTTACAGCTACAACAATAAGGCCTTTAAGAGTTGAAAATTTAGTAACAAGAGAAAAGCATACATTAAAATCAACACCTTCAACTTGAATGTCACCCCTAACCACCAACCTAGATTTATATCTCGCAATAGTCCCGCCAACTTTGTACTTGATCTTATATAACCACTTGTAACTCATAGGTTCTTCCCAGCAGGGAGTTCAACAATTGTACAAGTGTGATTGGCCTGAAGCGCCTCAAATTCCTTTCTCATGGCTTCTTACCATGCTGGAATGGAAGTTGCATGATGGTAAGTATATAGTTCATGTTCACCAGCAACAACTAAAGGTGGAGAACAAGAGGAACTAGAACTAGAGCCACATAAAGATGGAGGAAGGTCACGAACATAGTTCTAAAGGTAGGTTGGAGGATTATGAAGTCTAGAGGACGGAAGGGGAAGAAAGACTAGGAACAAGCAAGGATGAAGCAGGGGTGGAGAAGAAAGGGAAGAAGGAGAAGGGGCAAATGTAGGTGCAACTTCACGTGAAGGAGCAGGAGGTGGAGAGGAGCTATCGGGGAAAAAGGTTAGAATATAAGGAAAGGAAGAATCAACAAAGGTAGTAGAGTCAAAAGGAAATACAGATTCATCAAAAACAACATCCCTGGAGACTAAAGTAGTCTTAGTAATCAAATTGTAAATCTTATAGCCTTCTTAGCCAAAGGATAACCCAAAATACACAAGATTCAGCCCTAGGCTGGAACTTGTCCCTGTGCTATTTAGAGAACTGTAGAAAAACATATGCACCCAAAAGTTTTAATGTATAGATAGGAAGGAGGTTTTCCAACTAACAATTCAAATGGTGTTTTTTTTAAGCAACAAAGAGGGGAACCTGTTTATAAGATATATAGCTGCAAGGACATAATCCTCCCAAAACTTGACAGGTAATTTAGACTGAAAAATTAAAGCGCTTGAAGATTCTAACAAGTTTCTGTATTTTCTTTCTGCCACACCATTTTGTTGTGGTGTGTTAGGATAAGAGATTTGACGAATAATACCATTGTCAACAAAGAACTGACTGGCATAAGTGCTAGAATCAAGTTCAAGAGCATTGTTACTCCTGACAGTTTGGATAGGGGTTTGGAATTGTGTTTTAACCATGGAAACAAAAGATTTTATCAGACAAAAGACGAACCCCAAAAGATGAGTCCAAGTAGCTCTCGAGAAATCATTAACAATGGTCAAAAAATATCTACAACCATTATATGTGGGACTGTTGTAAGGACCCCAAGTATCGACATGAATTAACTGAAAAGGATGTGAAGTTTTAATAGAACTATCAGGAAAAGATAACCTGGGTTGTCTAGACAATGGATAGTGCAAGTAAAAGGTTGTTTACAAGAAAATTGACATGGAATGCGAGGAATATCCCTCATTCTAATGAAAGGCATATGCCCCAATCTAGTACGCCATAAAATCTCTATTTTATTAATATAGGAATGGTATTTACAATGAGAAGAGTCAGAAATATTGGAAGTTAATGGAGAATGGTATTTACAATAAGACAGGTGAAAAAAACTTTCAGAATTAGAATGTGAAACAGAGGCAGAAACAGGAGAATGTGTAGACTACACAAGCTTGTATAGCCCATGTATCCGCTTACCAATTTCCAGGGGCCTCTTTAGTGAAGGGCCCTATAGAAGACGGGAAACTTAGGTAAACAAGACATCACAATCCAACCACTGGATAAGTTTGTAAACAGATATTAGGTTATAATGAAAACTAGGAATATAGAGTACATGATGGAGTGTGAAGGAAAGAAAATAAAGAGAACCAGTACAAGTTACTTTAACCTTGTATCCATTTGATAGAGCGACAATATAAGGTATTACTAAAGGTTTTATGTCAAAAAGAAGATCTTTACTAGAGGCCATATGGTCGGTGGATTCAGAATCTATTATCCAAATGCAATCATTTACCTTAGTTATGTCATGGGCGGCTTTCCAGCCATGCCCCATGACCCCTTGGACGCGCCCCGTGGCGTCCTGGCAAGTCTCCAAACATCTAGTGCCACAGACGGTTCCGTTGTCTTGGCTACGCCAAGTGACAAGTGTGCATGTGCCTTTGTCTCCCCACCAATATCCCTCTCCAGCGCCCATCCGCAGGCAGCTGATAATAGCGTCGCGCGCGCAGACAATATCGTGCACGCAAATTGTGATCCCAAAGCCAGAGTTGCTGACAACGGACCTGTTTTTACCTTGTAGAAAACTAAGTCCTTTTCATTGTAAATATATAGTAGTTTTATTCCATGTATTTCCATTATGATTCTATAGCTTCTTTAGGTCAAGTCTTCTAACTTTGATTTATTTTTTTTAAGCATTATTAGGGGGGATCAAGCATTCAAAACTTTCTAGCAAGCAAACAATTCTTTGTACTGGTGTCTCTCCCCCTCGACATCGCGTTGCCTTTCTGTAGTAGCTTTCATTAATGTAATCAAGCTTTCTTTCAACTCTCATTTATGTTCTCTCAATTGCTATTGACATCTTTTTTCACGTATGGAACTAACAATCTCGTATAGCATACAGAGGGGACCTCAGTTGGCGGAACAATTGCACGGACATCAGTTGTCTAGCCTTACGTCGGCCTTCCAAGGACTCTCAGGAAGGCGCCGCATAACAGTTGGTATCAGAGCCTAGGCTCGACGTCGGACGAGGGAACACATTGCCATTAGCACCATTTTTGACCATGATGAATCATGGGGACCGCATTGCGGCCCTTGAAGAGATGGTTGACGTATTACGACCTATCGTGGATATGGTGCCTGAATTAAGAATCAACCTAGTGCAAAGGGTGGACGACCTAGACTGCCGAATGCTCTAGGTCGAAGTTGACATAGTAAACATCAGTTGGGACTCTAAAGGAGACCGATAAACGGAATTCACAGAGGCAGCCAAATTGTTTGGTAAATTCGAGGGCCTCCAACAGGAGCACACCGAGGACTTAGCCTACAGGACACAAGAGGCAGACAGGGTGACTGCTGTGCAATAAACTATTGACAACTTGACAGGCCAGCTCAATGTTGTCAATGTTGCTTTACAAGGCCTGCTTCGAGGAGGTGGAAACCAAATTGGGGGTGTTGTGAACCTCTCCCCCATGGAACAAAAACTGAAAATTCCTTAGCCAAAGCCATACAGTGGATCTTGGAGTGCTAAAGAAGTGGAAAACTTCATCTTCGACATCGAGCAGTACTTCGATGTCGTGAGAGGCCTGGAAGAAGCTAAGAAGGTAGCAGTTGCTGCCATGTATCTTCAGGGTGATGCTAAACTCTGGTGGCGGGTGAAGTACAAATCCATCAGGGCCGGTGAAGATGCTCTGGAGACATGGGCAGAACTGAAGGCAGCCCATACGCCTACAGTTCTTCCCCGAAAATGTTGAGTACAATGCAAGGAGGAAACTATGGGAGCTCCACCAGACCAAATCAGTGCGGGATTACGTGCAAAAATTCTTCGCGCCCATGCTGAACATACGTGACATGGGGGATAAAGGCAAACTCTTCACATTCTTGGAAGGGTTAAAACCTTATGCATGTATGGAGCTGCAAAGACAAAAAGTAGATACCTACCCAAGGCGATCCAAGCAGCGGAATGCCTTGGGGACTATTAAGTGGAAGCTTGGAAGGATAGGCCCCAGCCGCCTGTTCGAGCGGGATACAAAGGGGTTCAGCCTAGTAATGATGGCCCTAGCAGAAGTGGGGGAGATCGGAGCGCAACCAAATCTAAGGCTCCTTCCTCGGGCAGCAATAGTGTTGCGTCAAGCAACAACGATCGAGGGAGAAATCCCCCTTCAGGATGTCATCATTGTGGTGATCCACATCGAAATAATGAATGCCCACATCCACAAGATGAACGCCCATCAAGCTTTTGATGATGAGATGGATGACGAAGCAGATGATGCGGACCAGACCGAACCAGTAGGTGCCTTGAATGCAATTGTTGGCTCTATTTCTGAAGCATTAGCAGGACCTAGTGCTGGTATCCATAAGAAGAAGGACCCATGCCCAATCACCAAGAATGGGAAAAAGAAGGCGGACGAGAGGACTCATCTTAAACAAGACCTTAATGTTCATTGAAATGAAAGTAAATGGAAAGCCCATTCGGGTGATGATATACACGGGGCTACCCATAAATACTTAGCCTCGACTCAGGTGGAGCGCCTTGGTATAGTTGTGGGAAAAGGCAGAGGTTGTGTCAAGGCTATCAACTCACTTCCTCAGCCAATGGGTGGAATAACCAAAGAAGTACCAGTGAAGCTTGGTCCTTATGAAGGAAAATTCAATTGCACGTGGTGATCATAGATGACTTCGAGTTGATAGTTGGGTTGGAATTCTTAAGGAAAACCAACAACATGCTCATACCATATGCAGACATATTACTGATGATGGGAGCAAACGGGGCCAAGCCCTGCATTATCCCGTGCATGCCCATGAAGATGGACACCGAGAACATATCGGCCTTGCAGTTGAAGAAGGGAGTCAAAAGACATAAACCCATGTTCCTGACTACCCTATGCATTAAAGATGTAGAATGTTCCTAGAGGTCCATTCCTACACCCGTGAAGGAGCTACTATTGGAATTTTAAGACGTCATGCCACAAGATACGCCAAATCAACTCCCGCCTAGGCGCACTGGGGACCATGAGATTGAGTTGGTGCCAGGTGCGAAGCCACCCGCCCAGGCGCCTTATAGAATGTCACAACCCGAACTCACTGAGCTTTGGAGACAATTGACGGAAATGCTAGACATAGGGATCATTGTACCCTCCAAGTCCTCATATGGGCCCCCTGTGATATTCCAAAAGAAACATGATGGTAGTCTACGACTATGTGTGGATTATCGGGCTCTAAACAAAATCACTTTGAAGAACAGTATCCTATTTCGCTCATGGAAAACTTGTTCGACAGATTGGGTGGTGCAACGGTGTTCACAAAAATAGACTTGAAGACAGGGTATTGGCAAGTCCGGATTGCTGAGGGTGATGATCACAAGATGACCTATCTAACAAGATATGGGTCGTTCGACTTCCTGTTTATGCATTCGGCTTGACTGACGCTTCAACCATATTTTGCACCCTGATGAACCAAGTCTTCCGAGAGTACACTGACGAATTCATGGTGGTCTACTTGGACGACATTGTGGTTTATAGCCAAACACTGGAAGAACAAGCACTTGCAGAAGGTCCTAGCTCGATTGCGGGAGCACGAATTATATGCGAAGATATCCAAGTGCTTCTTTGCTAAAAAAGTAGATTGACTTCCTCGGACATGTCATTAAGGAAGGGAGGATCAAGATGGACCAACAAAAGATTCAAGCTATCACAGATTGACCACCGCCCAAGGATATCCACGCCTTGAGGGTGTTCCTTGGCCTATGCAACTTCTATCGGCGATTTATGAAAAATTACTCCCTCATCGCAGTGACATTGACAGAACTCCTCAAGAAGTTCACGCCTTGGGAATTGGGTCTCAGGCGGATGGAGGCCTTCAACGCATTAAAAGCGGCTATGTCTAGTAGCCCCGTCTTGTCCCTCCCTGATTTGTCCAAGCTATTTGAGGTACAAACGGATGCTTCCGGCTATGCTCTTGGCGGAGTCTTGCTACAATAAGGGAATTTTATAGCGTACGAAAGCCGGAAGCTAAAATATGCAGAGCAGTGCTATGTCGCCCACGAGAAAGAATTATTGGTTATTGTTCATTGCTTACGCCTTTGGAGGCACTATCTGTTGGGTACTTCGTTCGTGGTCAAGACAGACAATACAATTGTTAGCCATTTCATGACCCAGCCTAAACTGAATGGTCGACAGGCCAGGTGGCAGGAACTCCTAGAGAAATTTCACTTCAACCTGGAGTACCGAAGTGGGAAGACTAATCATGTTGTTGATGCACTCAGTCGAAGATCTGACCTAGCATCGGTATGTCTACTCACCACCCTAAGGGGCAACGAGGCAACCACCACCATAAAAGACCAGCTACAGGATCTACTCATCAAGGATCCTGCTGCTCAGTATTTGGTTGATCTGGTAGGATAGGGCAAGACTCGCCATCTCTACATGGAAGATGGTTTCCTGAAAGTGAAAGGGAATCGACTTTATGTTCCTAAAGGAGGAGATTTACAAAGGACTCTTCTGGCAGAATGTCACGATACTTTGTGGGCCGGCCATCCCGGTGAAGAATGCACTATGGCATTACTTCGCCGTGCATATTATTGGCCTCAAATGGTCGATGATGTCGCTCAGTATGTGAGGACTTGTTTAGTATGCCAGAAGGACAAGTCAGACCGCTTGACACAAGCGGGACTCTCGGAACCACTTGTTGTCCCAAAGAGACCTTGGGAAAGTGTTTCCCTGGATTTCATCACTTGATTGCTCAAGGTCGGAGATCTCACAACAATCTTGGTTGTGGTGGATCGATTTTCCAAGTATGCTACCTTTATTGCAGCCCCACAATATATATCAGCAAAAGAGATAGCTCGACTCTTCTTCTCTCATATCGTCAAATATTGGGGCCTGCCCAAAGACATCGTTAGTGATCGCGACTCACGCTTCACTGGCAACTTTTGGACCCAACTCTTTAAGTGCCTCGGGTCAAAATTGAGTCACATCTCAAGTTTTCATCTGCAATATAATGGCCAGATAAAGCGGTTCAATGGTATGTTGGAGGAATATCTCCGCCACTTTGTAACCGAATCGCAGAAGAACTGGGTGAAGCTTCTGGATGTTGCTCAACTGTGTTTCATTTCCCAAAAGAGCTCTAGTACAAACAAAAGCGCTTTTGAAATTGTTACCGGACAACAAACACTACTCACACACACTGTGAATGCACCAAACATGACAAAATCTCCTCAAGATGCTAGCTTCTCAAAAGAATGGAAGAAAAATTTGGAGATAGTTTGGAGCGATCTGGTCAAAGCCCAAAAACGGATGAAGAGGCATGCTGATCAAAATCGTCGCTTTGTTGAATACCAAGTAAAAGACAAAGTGATGGTCAAAATTCCAAAGCGGTACTTGTTTGCAGGGGTCCATGACCCTCGCCTATTGCAAAAATATGTTGGAACTTTTTCCATTGAAAGGCGCATTGGGAAAGTTCATACAGGATGGATACCCCAGCTTGGTGAAAAATCCCTCCCGTCTTCCATGTCAGCCTTCTGAAACCTTTTCAGTAAGACACGGAGGACATTCACGGAGCCAACTCACAATACCCAGTATTCGAAGCCCCAATTCAATCGGGAAAAGGCGTGTTGAAGCTATACTTGATGATCGGGTGATTCAAGCCTCAAGGAAGGATCACCAAGAGATTTTGGTGAAATGGCAGGGTTGTGATGACGAGGAGAGTACTTGGGAGAGGGGAACAAACCTCAAAGCCTACAAGAGCCTAATTGAAGATTATCTTGCAAGTAAGGCGTCGAGGACGTCGCTAACTCAGGTGGGGGAGAATGTCATGGGCGTCTTTTTAGTCATGTCCCATGACCTATTGGACACGCCCCGTGGCATCCTGGAAATCCTCCCAACGCCTAGCACCACAGACGGACCCGTGGTCTTGGCTGCGCCAAGTGACAAGTGCGCATGTGCTTCTGTCGCCCCATCGATATCCCTCTCTAGCACCCAGCCGTAGGCAGCTGCCAACAGCGTTGCGCGCACATATAGCATCGCGCGCAGATTGTGATGCCAAAGACAAAGTTGCTGACAATGGATCTGTTTCTACCTTGTAGAAAACTGAGTCCTTTTCATTGTAAATATAGAGCATTTTTATTCCATGTATTTCTATTATGATTCTCTAGCTTATTTGGTTCAAGTCTTGTAACTTTGTTTTTTTTAAGCATTATTAGGGAGGATCAAGCAGTCAAAACTTTCTAGCAAGCAAACAATTCTTTGTACTGGTGTCTCTCTCCCTCGACGCCGTGTTGTCTTTCTGTAATAGCTTTCATTAATGCAATCAAGCTTTCTTTCAACTCTCATTTTTGTTCTCTCAATTGATCTTGACATTGGTTTTTCCGTACGTCACTGACAATCTCGTCTAGCGTACGGAGGGGACCTCAGTTGGCGGACAACAACTGTACTGACATTTTGCCTAGCCTTACGTCTCCCTTCCAACGAATCTCATGAATGCGCCGCGTAACAGTTAGCATGCATGCACCATATGAAACTTTACCTACACAATCAAAGAGAGAGGTCACACCAACAAAGTTGGCAGAGGCAATTAGATTTGACTAAGGAGATTATGAAATTTGGTTTTGTTGGAGGAATAGGAAAAGTTGAGTGCATTGATCCTTTGTTAGGCCGGAATTAAGGATCCATGATCAGTGGAACTACTGCAACCTTCAGCAACAGAATTAGAACCTTCATAATGAACACCATGATTCTGCACCTCAGCACTTGCAGCAGTCTTCCTTGGTGGCCTCTTAGTAAAATTTGAAATTGGATAGGAACCCATGAAGTTTATAGCACTTTTCAATCAATTGTCCTTGTTTCTTGCAGTATTTGCAGAACATTGTGGACTTCTTTTTATCAAAGTTTACTTTTTGAAAATATTGTCTAGCAGGATTGGGAAACTTATTGGGCAAGTTAGCATTGAAAGAAGCTGAGTCAACAACAAAATTAGAAGGAGAGGTGACTTGTTTTTGCCTCTCATCCTGAAAAACAATGCTATAAGTAGTGTCGAGGAAAGGATGAGGTTGCATCATCAACAAGTTACTTCTAACACCAATATAGGTCTCATTCAAACCCATAATGAACTGATGCAACTTGTTCTCCTCACCTTCCTTCGGAATATCAGATTCGACAGCAAATGTGCATGGTGTCCCTGGAGAATTACTCATGAACCTAAGCTTATCCTAAAGTTTATTAAAGTATGAGGCTATGTCTAGGGACCCTTGGTTAGTGAGATCCAATTCCTTTTTTATTTCAAAAACTTTAGTACCATTAACAGTTCCATATCTTCTGTTTAGTTGAGTCCAAATACTCTCTGCGGTATCTGAGTATTGAACACTTCCGTCTATATTAAGGGACAAGGAATTAGTCAATAGGGATATCACCATATTGTTGTGCCTACCCCATTGCTTAAATTGGAGAGAATCTATAGGAGGTTTAGTACATGTCCCATCAATAAACCCTATTTTGTTTCTAGCGGACAAGTAAATAATCATACTACGTTACCAACCCCCCAAAACCAGTTCCTGAAAAGGGAACCGTGGCAAGAGATACTCCAGGAACACCAGAGGGGAGGAGGAATAAGGGACTAGATGGGTCAGGAATGAATGCATCAGCAAAAGATGTATTAGTACCTATACTTCCCATGGCAAAAATAAAATTGTTCAAAAGAAAACAAACAGTTTACACCAACAACCAAAATTAACAGAAACAACCAAAAGCAACAAAGGAAACCACACGTGCAATACAAATAAAAGGACCTAGATTACCCAAACTTCTTTGCGATCGGAGGAAAGTAACGACCTTGAGATGTAAACGCAACCCTAGATACAGTAGATAACCTCAACATCGCCAAAAAATCGAGAACTTGCAAACCTTAATTATTCAACCAAAAAAAACACCGGAAGCCACCAACAATGGGTTGAACATTAATTGTATGAGGAGATAATCTTCTAGATGTGAGAAAATCTAGTTTTATTCTTATAAATTGCCCAATTTATAGGGGCTTTTGCATCCGTACCCACTTTTTGTGCCACGTTTTAACTTATAGCCACTTTTGTAAAATACATTGCATCTATACCCGCTTTTGCGCATAACTTCAGCATGCGGGGCTGAAGTAGCAAAGGCAATCACGCAAAACTTCAGCATTCTAGTAGACGGGCCTGAAGTAGCTTGCGAAAATCTAGAGCTGAAGTTGTTGTCTTATAACTGGGGAACTTCAGCATACAGGGCTGAAGTTCTCCAATTATAAAAACAAAAACTTCAGCATACGGGGTTGAAGTTCCCCCCAGTTACACTGCTGAAGTTCTGTCTTTGTAACTAGGGAACTTCAGCATACGGGGCTGAAGTTCCCCAATTACAAAGACAAAATTTCAGCTCTAGAGCTGAAGTTCCCCAGTGTAACTGGGGAACTTCAGCCCCGTATGTTGAAGTTCCTCAGTTATAAAGACAAAAACTTCAGCATACTGGGCTGAAGTTCCCCAATTTACAAAGACAAAACTTCAGCTCTAGAGCTGAAGTTTTGTCTTTGTAATTGTCTTTATAACTTGGGAACTTCAGCTTTAGAGCTGAAGTTTGTAACTGGGAAACTTCAGCTCTAGAGCTGAAATTTTGTCTTTTTAACTGGGGAACTTCAGCCCGTACGCTAAAGTTTTGTCTTTATAACAGACGAACTTCAGCTTAACTGGTGAACTTCAGCTCAATGAGGGAAAGGGAGCTGAAGTTATTTAATATATGGGTACAAGTTAAAAGTTTTTAAAAAAAATGGGTATAGGTTAAATGGGGGCGACCAAATAGGGTGGGGCCTTTTGCATCCGTACCCACTTTTTGTGCCACGTTTTAACTTATATCCGCTTTGTAAAAAAAATTGTATCCGTACCCGCTTTTGCGCATAACTTCAGCATACGTGGCTGAAGTAGCAAAGGCAATCACGCAAAACTTCAGCATTCTAGTAGACGGGCCTGAAGTATCTTGCGAACTTCAGCTCTTTGTAACTGAGGAACTTCAGCTCTAGAGCTGAAATTTTTTCTTTGTAACTGGGGAACTTCAGCTCTAGAGCTGAAGTTTTTGTCTTTGTAACCGGGAGCTGAAGTTCCCCAGTTATAAAAATAAAAACTTCAGCATACGGGGCTAAAACTCTCCAGTTACAAAGATAAAAACTTCAGCTCTTTGTAACTGAGGAACTTCAGCTCTAGAGCTGAAATTTTGTCTTTGTAACTGGGGAACTTCAGCCCCGTATGTTGAAGTTTTTGTCTTTATAACTGGGGAAGAGCTGAAGTTCGTAACTGGAAAACTTCAGCTCCAGAGCTGAAATTTTGTCTTTGTAACTGGGGAACTTCAGCCCCGTATGTTGAAGTTTTTGTCTTTATAACTGGGGAAGAGCTGAAGTTCGTAACTGGAAAACTTCAGCTCCAGAGCTGAAATTTTGTCTTTGTAACTGGGGAACTTCGGCCCCGTATGCTGAAGTTTTGTCTTTATAACTGGCGAACTTCAGCTCAACAAGGAAAAGGGGAGCTGAAGTTATTTAAAAAGTGGGTATAAGTTAAAAAAAATTTAAAAAGCGAGTATAGGTTAAATGGGGGCGACCAAATAAGATGCCTCGCGTAATTTTTACAATAGGGTGCCCCGCATAATTTTTACCAATTTATATTGATCGGAGATAGTAAGATACTTTTTCAAAGGAATTTTGAAAGTATTTTAACTTACTGGGGTAAATTGGTATTTTAACGTTTGGCGTTATGGTTATGAATTCAGATGTTCAGTCCCCGGAGTAGGTGGAGATTAGCATATAGTAAATGACAATATTGCCCTTCATTTGTTTGTTTATTTGAACAGTGGGAAACATTTGGGGTTCCCATGAGCGTTTGTTTGTTTATTCCGCCGTGTATGGTAAGGTCACGACGCCATTCTAAATAAAAGTATATTGTGTAAGTGCTACTATTAAAAAATAAAAAGGTTTTTCTCATCCTCTATTTTTTATGCAACATAGGATTTTTGCTTTAAGCCTTTTTCTCTTCACTTCATTCTTTTGTTGTTAATTATTCGTGCATATTCAGTCATTATTGCTCTTTTTTTCTAATTTGATTCGGTTTTATATTATGCTCATATCTTTTATTACTTAATTTTTTTCTATCATATGGGGAAGGAAAAGAGAATAAGAGTAACACATATTGCATGGAAGACGGGGAGCCAACATATAATATATACACCTAAAATTAAGAATTTAGCGTATTTACACAATGTAATTTTTTCGATGAAGAAGTGTCAATTGACTCCCTTAATAATATCACTAATAGTTTTTGTGATTATTTTACGTCGATAATTACGTTCTCAAATTTATTATTCGTAGATGTCGATTCATAAAGTACGACTAAAGTGCTAGTAATTAATTGGTGTAAGTTTTTCTTATATACTTGACATATTGTATTCAGTAACTTTTTTATCCAAGACCCTTTTTTTATCTATTAATTGACTTCAATTCATATAGAACCGAAAACTATAACCTGTTATCCAGCATATATTATAGCTAAAGTATTAAGAGAACAAACGAATAATTAAATGTATGACAACGAAAAAAATTACGCAGAAATTGGAGTAATAAATGCGACACAACTTTCAAATTAAAGGTTCAGCTATTCCAATTCTCTTCTTTTCCAGTAGATTATGAGTGATGCTTCTCTTGTTCAGTAAGAAGTAAATAGATTATTGACATGCATAAATGTTCCCTTCTGAAAGAAGCAAAAAAGAAAAAAATAATAATCAATGATATGTTAAATATCAACAAATGACGGTCAAATAAGTAGAAAGAATGAGGTGACGAAAATGGAAAGAAGGAAAAGGATGACGAGAAAAAATATTCTCTTATACTAGCTCAAGAATAGGTATACTATTAGCAGCACACCATTAGAAACGTCTTTCTTAAGATTAAGACATCTACACGACAAAAGTATTTGAAGCATGCTTTTCCGATGTATGCTTACAAAATTTTAAAAAAAACAAACAGGAGAGGCATGTAATTTGATAGACAAATTTTCATATTCTCTTTTTGAAATATCAGTCCAGAAGATAAAAGGCATTAGAAATGAAGATGTTGAGATGGATGTGTGGGCACACCAGATTATATAGAATTAGAAATGAGGTTATTCACGCTAGGTGGGTGTGACCCCTAGTGAGGACAAGTTGTGGGAACCGAGGCTTAGGTGATTTGGACATGTTAGGAGGAGGAACACAGATGTCCCAGGGAGGAGGTGTGACAGGTTGATATTGGAGGACCTACAGAGAGGTAGGGGTAGGCCGAAGAAGGAGTGTGGAGAGGTGATTAGACAAGACATGTCGCAACTTCACCTGACCGAGGACATGACCCTTGATAAAAAGGTGCGGAGGTCAAAGATTAGGGTAGTAGGGTAGGTGGTCTAGATTGTTCATACCGGTAGTATTAGTACGCACTTTCGCATTCTGTTGGTAGTATGTTTCTTTGACTAAGTCATTTTCTTTCATTTTGATCATCTTATTATCGTGTTATTTTTATGTTGCTACATGGCTTTTCGATGTTGTCCTTCCTTGTGTGATTTATCTCTTAGTTAATGTGGTGCTTATGTTTTCCCGAGCCAAGGGTCTATTGGAAATATTTTCTCTAGCTTCACAAAAGTAGGGGTAAGGTCTGCATACACACTATCCTCCTCAGATCCCACGATGTGGGATAATACTAAGTATATTCACTACTAAAAATCCGGGAAAAAATGACCAACAATTTACGACAAAAATTGGTCTGTCAAGAAAAGCGACAAAAGTTGGTCGCTAAATTGGAGAAAAACAATAAATAATTATTCTAAATACATTAACGCCAAGATTGGTCGTTATTTGGTTGATAATGTGGTCAAAATATTGACCGGACTGGTCAGACTTGCTTGGTCAAAGAAATAATGAGATTAGCGACGAACTTTGATCGCTAAAGTGGGACCCAATTATAAAATTTTAAATATCATATTATTATTTTTAAAAAAACTATAAAATATAAATAAATAAAATTTAAAATTAGCGACCAAAGTTGGTCGCTTATGAAAGGGGAAGCAAATAGAGACCAACTTTGGTCGCTAATCTGAGACCCAGTTATACAATTTTAATAATTATACTATTATTTAAAAAAAAATAGAAAATATAAATAAAATATAATTTACAATTAGCGAAAAAGTTGATCGCTTAAGAAAGGGGAAGTAGATAGAGACCAACTTTGGTCGCTAATCTGGGACCCAGTTCTAACTTTTAACTATTATATTATTATTTTAAATATTATATAAAATATTAAATAAATCCGATTTAAATTTAGCGACCAACGTTGGTCGCTTTTCAGGTCAACATTGATCAAATTAAAAATTACTTTTATATTTACTATATATATAATATAAATGTAATTTGTTAACACTTTTGTAATACAAGAGATGAATACACTAAAATATACTTTACATGCTATGTATGTAATTAAAATTGTACAACGAAACGTGTTATATATATATATATATATATATATATATATATATATATATATATATATATATATATATATATATATATATATATCTATATATATATATATATATAGAGAGAGAGAGAGAGAGAGAGAGAGAGAGAGCGAGAGAGAGAGATATAAGTCGAGACATTTTGTTTTTAATATTCAATGATGCATATGAGTAGGTTTTAAGTCGATGAATCAATTTACAAGTGTATGAACCCCTAAAATAACCCGACCATATGTTACTAGCTCTTCATGTATATATATATATATATATATATACACACACACACACTTTGATAGCCGAATACATGTATCAATCCCTAAAATAACCCTAAAAGTATAGGGATTTGATAACCCTAACACATGGTCGGGTTATATATAGACACACACACACATACACTTCAATGTAATACTATAACGTATATATAACTTGTTATAGTATATGTTAGTGTGTGTATATATATATAACACACACACACTTCGTGCTGCTTTAACTACATATATAGCATGTTATAGTATATGATATTGTATTCATTATTTGTATTATAACAGAGTTAATGAATTACATTCATTCATCACTAGGTTATAAATCGATGAATCAATTATAACAGATTAATTAATATAGGTCGAGACATTTTGTTTTGAATATTTGACGATGCATCTGAGTAGGTTATAAGTCGATGATTCAACTGACACACATGTATATTTGATGAAAAATTATATAAATTAATTAGGATCTTGACAACCTACCTCGAGTTCTTTTAGGGATTGATTGACTTGTCAAGATCCTAATTAGTATATATAATTTTTCATCAAATATACTTGTGTGTAAATTGATTCATCGACTTATAACTTACTCAAATGTATCGTTGAATATTCAAAACAAAACGTCTCGACCTATATCAATTATTCTGTTATAATTGATTCATCGACTTATAACATAGTGATGAATGAATGTAATTCATTAATTCTGTTATAATACAAATAATGAATACAATATCATATACTATAACATGCTATATATATAGTTAAAGCAGCATGAAGTGTGTGTGTTATATACATACACACACTAACATATACTATAACAAGTTATACATACGTTATAGTATTACAGTGAAGTGTCTGTGTGTCTGTGTCTATATGTGATGACCCAAAAGGTCATCCTGTGTAAATTTAGCTAAAACTGTGTTCTGAGGCCCCGAAAGCCTCCGTTAATCAACTCAATATGCGTGTGCAGCCCGAGTACGTAGCCGGGAAGCCTTTATGTGGAAATGTGTTAAACAGTTGAATTTATGATAATTAATTGAATAAAGTTGACTTTAGTCAATATTTTTGGTAAATGGACCCAGACCCGTGATTTGACGGTCTCGAAGGGTCCGTAGGAAAATATGGGACCTGGGCGTATGCCCGGAATCGAATTCTGAGGTCCCAAGTCCGAGAAATAAATTTTTAAAGAAAATTGTTTTCTGAAAATAATAAAGACTTTTGAAAATGAACTTTGATGTAAAATCTGTGTTACCGGGCCCGTATCATGGTTTCGGATCCCGGAACAGGTTCAACATGTGTTATGTGAGTTATCTGTAAAATTTGGTTAGAAACGGACTTGGTTTGACATGTTTTGGATCAAAATTGGAAAATTTAGAAGTTTATGAAGTTTGAGAAAATTCTATAGATTTTGGAGTTTAATTCATTGTTTTTGATGTTATTTTGGTGGTTTTATTACTTGAATAAGTCTGTAGGATGATTTGAAGTCGTATGTATATTTGGTTTTGAGCCCCGAGGGCTCGGGTGAGTTTTAGGTCGGTGTCGGGGTGCTAAACTTAGGAAATTTCTGGTTTTGCTGTTGTATCTGGTGTCCAGCCTTTTCCTCTCTGCGATCACGGTGTAAAGCACGCGATTACGATGTTCAATTTGGGAAGGGGGTCAATTTTTTCTTCGCGATCGCAAAGAGCTGGTTTCGAACGCGGAGCCTTAGGGTTTAGCTCTACGCGAACACACCCCTATGTCCGCGAACGCGTAGGTCTTCTGTGGAGCTGGGGTTTGTGTAGAAATATGACCAGTGCGAACGCTTGTCCTGGAACGCGATCGCATAGGTCAATGGCCGGTCTCTTCTGCGATTACATCATCTTCTCTGCGGTCGCGTAGTAAGGGATCCATGAAGCTCTGCGATCGCAGCCCTTCTATCGCGATCGTAGGGTAAATCCGCCCAGTTATTTAATTGCTCAAAAAACAGAATACCCATTACGGGATTTTCATATTTTTCACCATCTTCTTCTTCTCCAAACCCTATAGACGATTTCCAAGTTGTTCTTCCTCCATAACCACTTAGGTAAGTAATCCTAACTCTAATTTCTTCCATTTTCTTCATCAATCATTAGATTCTAGGCCTAAAAATATGGAATCAAGGGTGGAAATTGGGGGTTTTGGGTAGAGTTAGGGATTTTCCAATTTTTGGGAATTCAACCTCGTTGTGGGGTCGGATTTCAAAATAAATTATATATTCGGGCTCGTGGGGAAATGGGTGATCGAATTTTGGTCCGAACCTCGTATTTGGACCAAGCGGGACCGGGTCAATTTTTGGTATTTTTGGAAGAATGATGGGAAATGTATAATTAGACTTTGGAATTGAATTATTGAGTCATTATTAATATTATTGAGTTGATTATGCTTAGATACTATCGTTTCGGAGTTGGATTCGAAAGGGAAAGCAGTGCTAGAGGCTTGATTTGCATTTTTGGAGCCGAGGTAAGTGTTTGGCCTAACTTTAATGAGGGAATAGCTGTTGAGTCGTATGTGCTACTTGTATTATAATGTTCAATATATATGTGAGGTGACGAGTACCTATGCATTGTTTGTCAAGCATGCCCGTGAGTCTAATTGGTGAATTACCTGTTATTATTCCGATATTTATTGTGCTTCCTTTATAAAGTTGTTGAATTGCTGAGAATATCTGTTTAAGTACTTGTGATATGATACTTCAGTAGAGAACTCAATTCATTACGTTATGTACTTGTAAGAGATTGATTATAGCTGAGTCCCTTGCCGGGCATTGTTATTATTTTGGTTGATGTCTTCCCCTTGCTGGGTGGTTTTTGAAGCGAATTTCATATTGTTGAATTCCTTGCCAATTGTTATTTGTTTGTTGATTTGGGTGAGGAAGAGTGTAAAGCACGAAGGGTGATGCCGCATCTCATTCATTTCATACATTGCATAGTGAGGAAGAGAGTAAAAGAACGAAGGGTGATGTCGTGCCATGATTTACATTGCTTTTATCTACACATTGCATTGTGAATAAGAGAGTAAAAGCACGAAGGGTGATGTCGTTCCATTATTTATAGTGCTTTCATTTATACAATGCATTGTGAGGAAGAGAGTAAAAGCACGAAGGGTGATTCGTGCCATTATTTATATTGCTTTCATTTATACATTGCATTGTGAGGACGAGAGTAAAAGCACGAAGAGTGATGCCGTGCCATTATTTATATTGCTTTCATTTATACATTGCATTGTGAGGACGAGAGTAAAAGCACGAAGAGTGATGCCGTGCCATTATTTATATTGCTTTCATTTACGCATTGCATTATGAGGATGAGAGTAAAAGCACGAAGGGTTATGCCGTGTACATTTTTGTTTGAGTTATTATTTCCTGTTGTCTTGGTTCGTTTGAATTATCGTTTGTCCAGTTATTCGTATTTTCTTCTCACTTGTTGCCCCATTACTTGTCCCCGTATTACCGTGCTTAATTGCTTATTACTTGCTACCTTCTTTGGTATATATTATAGAATTGTACAAGTAAATTGTTGTTGTCGTGTCTAGCCTCGTCACTACCTCGCCGAGGTTAGGCTCGTCACTTACTCAGTATATGGGGTCGGTTATACTGATGCTACACCTGCACTTCTTTATGTCGTGCAGATTACGCAGGCAGACCCGGCGGACATCGTTAGAGAGAGTATCCTTCAGTCCATTTCAGACGACACCGAGGTAGTTCCGCAGGTGTTCGTGGAACTCGGTGTCACTGCCTATCTTTTATTCTTCCATCTATGTATCTCCAGACAGATATATCATTTTATTTCAAACTGTTGTCTTTAGCTAACTCTTAGACTGGCTCGTGAGGTTGTGACTCCATTTCTGGGTTTTGTACTTAAAGGGATTTCTTCGTTATTGGCTATTGTTATTTAGATTTGGTTAAGCTTCCGCATTTTTTCTTAATTATCTAGTCAGTGTTTATTACTTTCACTTGTTAATAAATCAATTCAGTTAACATGTTGGCTTACCTAGCGGGTGCAACGTAAGTGGCTATCACGACCTGAAGGTGGGATTTCGGGTCGTGACACTATATATATATACACACACACACTAATGAAGCGTTAGGAATACAGGGTCGGGTTATTTTAGGGATTTATACACTTGTAAATTGATTCACCGACTTATAACCTACTGATGAATGAATGNGTAGTAATGTATAAGATTGATCATCAATTACAATATAGTTTATGTGTGTGTATGAAATTACTCATATACTTAAATATAACTTAAAAAATTACTTTACGTAGATGCCATTATAGTCTATTAAAATTAATTACCTAGTTAATAATTATTTATAATAATTTTAGTTAAATAAAATAAATATTTATAGCTAATAATAATTTTTTTTATAACTTAGAATATTTAAAAGCCAAAAAAAAATTAATTTTTTTTAAAAATAGCGACCGACGTTGGTCGCTAGTTTTGGTTAAACAGTTAAAACTTAATTACAGACCAAAATAGCTACTAACTTTGGTCGCTTTTCCTAAAAACAGAGACCAAAAACGGGTTCCCCAAAACTTAACTACATACCAAAATAGCGACTATTGTGTCGCCGGACCGCTANCCTAGTTTTTGTTTCAATTATTTCAACATTGTAGTTTATTGTTTCAATTAATGTTTCAATTCTTTGAACGTTGTATTTTATTGAGGATTAGGGTTTAGGTCTTGTTTTAATTAGTTTTGTTAATTAATTTTATGAACTACTTAGTTTAATTAGTGTTGAATTTAGTTTATTTAGATTTGAATTATGTATTGTCTTGATAGTTTAGTTAGAATTTAGGGTTTAGGATATGATTTGAACTTTTAGGATATGAATTGAAATTTTAGGATATCAAATGGACTTTTAGTTTATGTATTGTAATTTTAGTTTATAAATTAAAATTTTGGATATCAATTGAGCCTTTAGGATATGAATTGAACTTTTAGGATATGAATTGGGCTTTTAGTTTATGTATTGTAAAATTAATTTATAAATTTAAATTTTTGGATATGAATTGAACTTTTAGGATATGAATTGGACTTTTAGTTTATGTATTGGAATTTTAGTTTATAAATTAAAATTTTAGGATATGAATTGAACTTTTAATTTATGAATTGAATCTTTTTTATATGAATTGAACCTTTTTTATATGAATTGAGATTTTTGTGTATGAATTGAAATTTTAGGATATGAATTGAACTTTTAGGATATGAGTTGAACCTTTAGGATATAACTAAAAAAAGATTAAGATATGAATTAACTAAATTAATTTGTTCTTGTTTTATTTGTATAGATGGAACATCCTACTTGGATGTACAATATGAATTATCCTAATCGACGGGGATTGCGGGAGGATTTTGTAGAAGGGGTTGATGACTTTATTAGACATGTAATGGAACTTCCACCATACCAAAGTGAAGGATTAATTAGGTGCCCTTGTGTTAGGTGCGACTGTATGAGGTTTGGAAAACCGGAGGAAGTTAGACTTCATCTTTATAGGAAGGGGTTTATAGCGAATTACTTTGTGTGGACTAATCACTGAGAGGTCGATGGTAGCAATGGGAGATTTTATAATATGGTTGCGGGTGAAAGTAGTAGGTCGGTGAAGAATACAAACCGTGATTCTAGAATTCATGATATGATTGCGGATTCTTTTGGGATACAATTTGGGGGTGAGCCCAATGAAAATGTTGAACAAAATCCTAATGATGACGCAAAATATTTTTTTGAATAGTTAGAGGAAGCTAGTCATCCATTAAGGGAAGGAAGTCTGCATTTTGAGCTGTCTGTTGCAGTTAGATTACTAAGTATAAAATCTGATTGGAATATTTCTCAAGCAGCCATAGACTCTTTCATTGACCTTATGAGTGAACTAGTTGACCCTGATATAAACTTACCTGGTGATTTCTATAAGGCAAAGAGATTGGTTTCTAAGTTAGGACTTTCGTCAATGAGAATTGATTGTTGTGAAGATGGTTGCATGTTATATTATAAGGATGATGCAACTTTAAACAGTTGTAAATTTTGTGACAAGCCTCGTTTCAAGAGGCTTTCCAACGGGAATATGGTCGATATCAAGGCGATGCATTATTTACCTTTAATACCTAGGTTAAAGAGGTTATATGCTTCGATTAGTTCTGTTTCTCATATGAGATGGCACTTTGAAAATAGAAGACCACCTGGTGTTATGTGTCATCCTTCAGATGGAAAAGCTTGGAAGCACTTTGATAGGACATATCCAGATTTTGCTAGTGAACCAAGGAACATTCGATTAGGTCTGTGTGCGGATGGCTTCACGCCTTTTTCTGTATCTGCGACACCATATTCATGTTGGCCTGTCTTTCTTACACCTTATAATCTACCACCCGAGTTGTGCATGACTAGTCCATATATATTCTTAAATTGTATTATCCATGGTCCACGTAATTCGAAAAGTTTGATTGATGTATATTTTCAACCTTTGATTGATAAGCTAAAACAATTGTGGTACGATGGTGTTGAAACATATGACATATCAACCAAGCAAAATTTCAATTTGCGTGCTAATTTAATGTGGACAATTAACGGTTTTCCTGCGTATGGAATGTTGTCTGGGTGGATGACTGTTGGTAAGATAGCTTGTCCTTACTGCATGAGAAATAGTAAAGCGTTCACTTTGAAACATGGCCGAAAGCAATCATGGTTTGATTATCATCGTCAATTCTTGCCTCCTGATAATGAGTTTAGAAGGATGAAAATGCATTCAAAAAGAATAAAATGGAGTATAATTCTCCACCTCCGATACTATCAGGTGAGGAAATTTGGGAGAGGGTCCAGAATTTCAGTAAAGTTACTGAAACTCCACCTAATAGATTCCCCGGATACGGCATTACTCATAATTGGACGAAACAAATTATATTTTGGGAGTTGCCTTATTGGAAGGATAATATTCTCCGTCACAACCTTGATGTCATGCATATTGAGAAGAATTATTTTGACAATTTGTTCAACACAGTGATGGATGTTAAAGATAAGACAAAGGATAACCCGAAGGCTGGAATGGACTTACAAATATATTGCAGGCGGCCTGAATTATACTTGCAGACAGAAAACAATGGTAAGATATTCAATCCCAAAGAAAGTTAAACATTCACTTTGGAAGAAAGACGGCAAATTTGTGATTGAGTAACGAAATTGAATATGCCTGAGGGTTATGCGTCGAATCTTGGGGAAAAAATTGATATGGAGGTAGGGAAGTTGAACCATTTGAAAAGTCATGACTATCATGTTTTCATGGAGACCTTAGTGCCTATTGCATTTTGTGGTTTGCCTGAAAGAATCTGGAAACCCATCACAGAGATTAGTTTATTTTTCAAAGACTAGTGTTCTTCCACAATAAGGGAAGAAAACCTACTCCTGATGGATCAGAACACTCGTGTAACATCTACTAAGATGGAAAAGATATTTCCATGTGGTTTTTTTGATGTGATGGAACAACTTCCAATCCACCTTGTACACGAGGCACAACTTGGAGGGCCCGTTCAACACATATGGAAGTATCCCTTTGAGAGGTAATATTATAAGTTTCATGTAATTTTCTATTTTATGTGAATGTTCTTGGCTAACCTGAAATTATGTAGGATAATTGGCAAATGCAAACAATTTGTTAAGAAGAGGAATAGGATTGAAGGATCTATATGTGAAGCTTATCTTGCAAAGGAAACTTCTCATTTTTGCTCTTATTATTTTGAGAGTAAGGTGAGATGTGCTAGGAATAGGCCCAATAGGAACATGGTCGAATATGTGAATGATCCATTATATCCGCCTATGTCCATATTCAATCAACCATGCCGATGTTCTAAGGATGTTAGAAAGAGAAGTTTGAGTGATATAGAGTACAAGTCAGCTACACTTCTTGTGTTACTAAATTGTCTCGAAGTTGTACCATTTCTCAAGTAACTATTGATTTAGTAGTTATCAAAATATAAAATTTAATGTGATTACATCTCAATGCAACTACTAAAAATATTTGATGTGTCACAGTCACTTCGTGGGTCAATTTGGCCATGATGCTGTATATACGGGGTTTTATACGTGGTTCAAACAATTTATAAGTTTATCCTTATAATATTCTAACACTATGTAGGTAAACAATGTTTGGGAGTTACGCTAACTTATGAATTTTTTTAACAATATGTAGGTAAATGATCCAAATAATGGTGTAAATCAATTTTTGAAAGATATATCTTGGGGACCTGGGCTTCAGGTCACAACAATGTCTAAGTACGTTGTGAATGGTTATAAGTTTCATACAGAGGATTGCTCTAAAAATAAAAATAGCAACAACAGCGGGGTGTGGGTTCAAGGAGGTGATGGCAATCAAGTTGGAGATATTGATTATTATGGTGTGCTCAAAGAAATAATTGAACTAGAATATGCAGGTTGGCCATATAAGAAATTGATACTCTTTAGATGCAAGTGGTTTGACCCACATCCAACAAGAGATACAAGAGTACACAACCAATACAACATAATTGAGGTTAATCATACTAGGTAGTATGATCGCTATGATCCTTTTATAATTACACATAATGTTAGACAAGTGTATTATGCTCCTTATTCATTGCGGCGGAATAAGTCCGATTGGTGGGTTGTAATTAAAACTAAGCCTGTAGGTAGGGACGTAGGGTGGAAGTCGATAATGTGTTAGATGTTGCTTATCAAAACGATATCTCCAGTGTTCACCAAATAGTGGACGAACTTTTAGAAAATGATTTGGAACATCCTGCACACATATTGGAAGAAGTTTATATAGATGAAGTAACAGTTATAGAAAATGAGAAAGAAGAATCAACTGATGAAGCTCAAACTAGTGAGGAAGAAGAATTCTCGGACGTGTAACAATACGTCGATGAGCTTTAAAAAGTTGGTTTCTTTAATAACTCTCGTTTTATAACTAGTTTCTTATATGTTTCAATTTAAATATGTATTATACTATGCAGATGACAGGCAAGGGTCGATGTAACGATGACCCTACTGGTTCTCGAGGTCGAGAAAAGGCTAGGAAGGGAAAGAGGAGGGTAGAAGATAATCCTCCATCTTTTCCACCCTCTTCAGAGATGCCGATGCCTGCGTCTATGTCTTATCCTCCACCCGATGGCTATTATGAGGTGCCACAACATCACCAGCCCTACGTCTTTGTGCAGACACCGGGTCTTTCATCACAGGGCCATAGGACTGTACGTCCGTCATACAGTCCAGTTGCCTCACGACCACATAGATCACATCCATCCGTGTCACAGCCATGTGGGTCACAGCCACTCGGTCACAGCCACAGGGGTCACAACCACGAGGGTCATAGGCATCAGTATCACAACCATCAGTGTCACAACCGCTTGCGGTCGATCCAGCTATGTCGCAGTCACAGGGATCACAACCATCTTCATCAATGACTCCATCTATTTCAGGCCTTCGCCTGCGAGATAGTAGCTCTGAACCCCCTACACCTTCGGCACATGCCTCTAATGTACAAGTTTTGGACGATGATGCTGATGATGACGAGGAGGTGCATTATGATCAGTATGGCAGGATCATCATAGTCCCTGGGGGTGATGGGTAAGAGTAATTTGTTATTTTTACGTTTATTGTTTTGTACAGTTTGTACTAAGATATTAATGTGTTTTTTTTGTTAAATTGCAGGTTCATCCCGAGTAATATTACTACGAGGATAATCACCAAAGCCACCAGAAAGGTTTATGATGCCCCCTATACGAGTTGGAGTGAATTCCCTTTCACGCTGAAGGAGCAAATTTTCAATGAATTTAAGGTATAAATGTTCTTTTAATCATTATAATTATTTATATTTATGATATTTCCATATAATATTTAAATTTTGAAATACATAGCAAGTGTGTATGGGAACACGGCTACAGCGCGGAAGTGACTGCAAATTTTAATCTCAAAGCTCGGAAGCGGTTGTCTCATAGTTTCTCCAAGGCTAGACAGTTCAACAAGAAGCCTGGCTGGTTGCTTCAACATTTATGGGAGGATTTGCAAAGGAAATGACTTACCGCAACCTTCTTACAAAAGAGCGAAAAAGGAAAGAAAGCTCGCACATCCGAGAAGGGAGGCTCCTTGCACACTGGAGGTGCGATCATCCAAGGGACAATAAAAAGAAGATTGGTATGTAATTGATTAATTTATTAATTTTCAAAGTATATCTATTCTGTTTATTAACTAAAATTTATGAGTTTTCAGGAAAAGAAGTTGGGGCATCCAATGAAGCAAGATGAGTTATTCAAGGAGACTTATATTGTCAAGAAGAAGAAAGAGACGGATCAAGAAAGGTGGGTCGAGGGTTGAGCCTTGACTGTACATGTAAGTTTTTACTTTTCATTAAGTATTTTGATTTACTCATATATAAATTTTGAAATACTAATTCAATGTAATTTTTCTTATAGGGTCGCTTCACAACTGACGTGGAGGAATTCATACCTAGTCAGCCACCTAATGAGTCGGGCGAGGCAATCTAACTTTCGGACGAGGATGCTGAAAGAATATGGATGGAGGCTGCTGGCGGTGCAAAATGGGGGAAGGTATGCGAGCTTCCTACTAAGAAGTTCCATCGCTATCACTGTGGAATGCAAGGAATAGAGACTTCCTCGCAAGGCGAGCAACTAGATGGGAGAGCCTCTCCGCTATGCGGGAGACTATGACAAAGCTCACAACTGAGCTAGAAGCGGCCAAGGAAAGAGAAAAGCTTAGAGATGCTTAGTACGTTGGCATGCAAGCTCAGTACCATGGCATGGAAGCTCAACTCAAAGCTCTCCTAGCTTCTGGAGCTTTTCCGATTCCCCGGTCTCGCGAGTCATCGCCAGAGGCTCAACTTGAACGTGAACGTTCCTTTCGTCCTCCCCGTACTAGTTCCTCTCGTCCTCCCCGTGATCGTTCTTCTCGTCCTCCACAAAATGACCCTTCTCATTACCGTCTTGATAATGAAGATTCATAATACGGTCTTGATAATTATGTTGAATGAAATAGTCCTTGAGTACTTTTATATACTTTGAACTAGACAATATAACCGGTTTTCGAATGGGCTTGTAATAAGTGTTAACTTAGTTTTGTTAGTTCAATGTGTTAGTCCTATTGAACTTTATACTTTGTTGGTTTTAATGTTAGTTTTAATGTTGTTGTTGTGTTATTATTGTTGTTGTTGGTTTAATTGTTGGTATTGTTGTTGTTGTTGGTTTAATTGTTGGTATTGTTGCTTGTAATAGGAAATTTGGTATGCTGGCCGGTGGTGTAGCTGTCAAAATAGGCAGTTTCTGCCAAAATTATACCCAGGAAAGCGACCAAAGTTTTCTATTTAATTTTTTTTTCTGGGCAATAGCGACCAAGGTTGGTCACTAATTAACCCAGATTTCCTTAAAAGCGACCAACTTTGGTCGCTATTATGTTAAAAAAAACAAAAATTATAGGAATTAGTGACCAATTTTGGTCGCTTATGTTTAAAAAAAAAAAAAAACCAACTTTGGTCACTATATTGCAGATTTAAAAATATAATATTTGGTTTACAGACCAAAGTTGGTCGCTATATTTTGAATAATAATAAATAAAAAAAAAACGTAATTAAAATATAAATACCAACTTTGGTCGCTAAATGTATATTATTAAAATATTAAAGCGACCAACTTTGTTGTTGTTGTTATTGTTTCCGAAATATTATCATTTATTTCTTTTTCTAACAATAGGTCTATTAAATTTAACATAACTTTATTAATACAATGCTTTAAGGTTCAAAAATGAAACTTAATTCTCAGAACAAAATAACTTAACAATTATCAAAATACCTTCTTAGAAAACATTTTCAGAAACTTCTGCAAAAAGTTATCCAGACAGACAATTAAATCATAATCTTCAACGTTCTCATTAAAGAAAGAAACAAGAATTGCAGTCAATCATGTGGATTCCGGTTTATAGATCTTGTGCTCTTTCTTTTGTCCAAACTCCAAAAGAATATAATATGTGTAAATCCCCATCTAAACCTTTCCAAAATCCAAGATTTAGTAAAATTACTATTTAGTACATCTAACAACACAATTTCCCTTGACTTAAAAAAGAAAAAGAAAAAATAGAAATAGCATCTTCATGTCAGTAGACATAGTTGACTTCAACTAATCTATAGACTTCATTTAGCCGTTCGGAATCTTAGCGCTAACTTCAACTAATTAACGCAATTAAATAATTATTTTATCTTACCCAAAAAAGTTAAATAAATTTTTAATAATTATTGAACTTTTATCGTCAGGTCATTTGCATAAGGGTCAATGGCCCCAAAATATTCCAAATCCTACTTGAGACACTTACACGATATCTAAAAGTGAGACAATAGACAAGCCTACAACTAATCAGTACGTTCAAACGAAAAGATCGATCACCAAACTCTTATTTTTCGACATTTATTTGTTTTGCAATGTAGACGTTAGTAGTATATGTTTTACGAAAGGGACTTTTACATTTATATCCGTTTTTTTAGGTTATGTTTTAACTTATATTCGTTTTGCAAAAAACATTGCAAGTATACTATACCCATTTTTCGTATAAACTTCAGGCATACGGGTCTGAAGTAGCAAAGACAATCAGACAAACTTCAGCATTCTAGGCATTTTCAAAAACTTCAGCAGAAGTGCTGAAGTTATATAGTTCATTTGTAAAAACTTCAGCTTAAGCACTAAATAAGCTGAAGTTTTGTCCTTGATTAATTATTTTTGCCATAAAGCTTTTTCAAAAATCTCAGCAGAAAATGCTGAAGTTATTTAGTTCATTTGTAAAAATTTCAGCAGTAAATAAGCTGAAGTTTTGTCCTGGATTAATTAGTTTTGTCATAAAGTTTTTTCAAAAATTTCAGCAGAAAATGCTGAAGTTGTTTATTTAATTTGTAAAAACTACCATAAAAAAATCAAAAGAAAGATATGGATGAGTACTATAAAAAATTAACTATAAAAAGAGTGATACTACACGGTATTCAATTTCTTTACAGTTATTTGTAGGTTAAAAGATTAGGATTCATAGGCTAACATTCTTTTATTAATTTACTAAACATTTAAAGTAAAGCAAACAATAATGTACATAATTTCCTACTATATAATAGCTGTCTGCATGATGAGATCCGAAAAATATAGTAATAAAATGACACTACATTTATTTATCATTAGTGTCTTTTCCAATGTTATAAGTACAAGTACAATTTCATACTATTACCTCATTACCTTATATATCCAAACAAAATGAATAGGTTAAATCCAGATGGCCTATTTCTAGCACCCTTACCCAATGAAGCTAAGTTTATCGTTGTACAAAAAACAGTTCTTATCTTCTTTAGTCTTAAATTCTATGATTAATATTTCGACCATGAAAACCTTATATATATAGTTGCACATTTACTTCTTGTTTTGATGAAAATTCACTTCATATAGCTTGATTGTTCCTTGATTTTCAAAACGATCTATCTCAAATAATGTCTAACCCTCTTTTAATGAGTTTACTGTTAGACGAAGGTAATACTGATAATTGCGTCTTGTTTCATATATATATATATATATATATATATATGAAACAAGACGCAATTATCAGTATTACCTTCGTCTAACAGTAAACTCATTAAAAGAGNTATATATATATATATATATATATATATATATATATATATATATATATATTACTCATTAGAAGTTACAAATTTGCACAAAATCCTTAATATAACTTTTCTTTAGAACATATTATCTTTGCATCTAAAAAAATAAAAATAAAAATACGTTGTTGGAACTTCATGTATTGGCTAAATAAATCTTTTAGCTAAACATAGTAAAATTTTGACCAAATAGTTGCGAATTTGACTCGAAAAAAAAAATATATAATTTAAATAAATAGTTATTGCATGAAAATAAAAATAACAGTATATAGTATATTTTTCTTTCTGAAGAAAATATACCTTTTGAACTTCATTACTTTGGCTAAATCTTCTTTTTATATGGCTAAACTAAATGGAATTTCAACTAACTTTTGTAGATTTGGAATGGAAAAAAAAGATAAGAAATACATAACTGAAACATATATTCATTGTATTTAAAAAAAATACAATTGAAAAAAATATGCAATATATATTAAGAAGAAGTAACGGTAAATACAATTGTAACAAATAAATCATTATATTTGATTATGTGGTAATTAATATTCAAAAAATACTCCACTTGAAAGCTAATTTTTCAATTTTTCTTCCTTCCCACATGCCTAAAAAGAATGTATTCACGCTCTTTGCCACATCAACACCTAAGGCGGTCAAGACTATCAAATTTTTAAGTTTAGACCAAGTGAAGTTTGAGGGAAACTGAACAAATATTGTCAAGTTTATGTGGGTCCCGAACATTTCTGCCGGTAAATAAATGTTACTAATGTTTAATAGGCTTTTCATTTCTAACATGATGGACCAATATTCGTTTCGGGTATAGACAACAACCTAACAATGACTTTCCTACCAGTCTAGCCATGAATTCAATATTAATAATTGATAGAATTTGGACCTAGTTGTTTTGTCTTTCATAATAAATGGTTGGTATTTTTTGTAAGAAACTGAGCTGCACTGGATCATTTATTTCTTGATCTTTATTTGTGTAAGAGCTTTTGATCTTGTCTTTAGCTCCTCTGTAAGTGGTCGCTTTCGTTTACAACCTTGCAATGAATGACGATTATGTTTGTAAATAATGACAAAGTGATCAAAATGCTGAAATTCATTTAGTACGTAAGCTAATTCGCGCTAAGTTCTTACTATATAAAGAAACAACATGAAATGATAAGTCAAAATCCCAACAAAGGAGTATAAGGAAAAGATGAGCATTAGTCTGAACTTATAGGTTACAATTGCAACAACTATTTTGACCGTTTTGGAGTAAATCCATCGCTTTTGGGGCTTTTGCATCCGTACCTACTTTTTGTGTCACGTTTTAACTTATACATGCTTTGTAAAAAAAATTACATTCGTACCCGCTTTTGCGCATAACTTCAGCATGCGGGGCTGAAGTAGCAAAGACAATCACGCAAAACTTCAGCATTCTAGTAGACGGGGTGGGCTGAAGTTCCCCAGTTATAAAGACAAAAACTTCAGCATATGGGGTAACTGGGGAACTTAAGCTCTAGAGCTGAAGTTTTGTCTTTTGTAAATGGGGAACTTCAGCATACGGGGCTGAAGTTCCCAAGTTATAAAGACAACAACTTCAGCATACGATGCTGAAGTACCCCATTTACAAAGACAAAAACTTCAGCATACGGGCTGAAGTTCCCCCAGTTACACTAGGATGTCTTTTGTAAATGGGAAACTTCAGCATACGGGGCTGAAGTTCCCAAGTTACAAAGATAACAACTTCAACATACGGGGCTAAAGTTCCCCAGTTTACAAAGACAAAACTTCAGCTCTAGAGCTAAGTNGTCTTTATAACTGGCGAACTTCAGCTTAACTGGTGAACTTCAGCTCAGAGAGGGAAAGGGGAGCTGAAGTTATTTAAAAAGTGGATACAAATTAAAAGTTTAAAAAAAACGGGTATAGGTTAAATGGGAGCGACCAAATAGGTGCCCCTCGCAATTTTTACATCACTTTTGCCTTCCGGCCGAATTCTCATTCGTGAAAGGCAACTCTTTGATTTATACTAGTTCTTAATTAACCATTTGACCGATAAAAGACTCTTCCTTTTGAATTATTATTCACTTTCTTTTCAATACAACCTTGCTACATGTGCTATATCTAATGGATTGTCACATATGTCATGGGCGGCCAACCATGCCCCATGACCCCTTGACGCGCCCCATGGCGTTTGGGGCCATGGGCGAAGCTACTTGTAATGAAATCAACTGACCACCCTTCGTCGGAAAATTACACTGCATATATAGGTAAAGTATTAGATTTTAAAGGTATATAACATATATTGAACATCCTTTCTCGGAGAATTTTTTTCACTTATTTCAAGGTTGAACACCCTTTAGTAAATTTCTGACTTCGCCAGTGTTTGGGACCAGCCATGCCCCATGACCCCTTGGACGCGTCCAGGAAAGCCTCCCAACGCTTAGCGTCATGATGAACCTCGTGATTTTGGCCGCGCCAAGTGACAAGCGCGCATGTGCCTATGTCGCCCCGCCGATAGCTCTCGCCAGCGCTCCACCGCAGGCAAATGCCAATAATGTCGCGCATGCAGGCAGTGTCGCGCGCAGACCCTGATGCTAAATACAAGGTTGCTGCTAGCGTACCGCCTTCTACTTTGTAGGTTTCTAAATCCTTTTTATTGTAAATATAGAGCAATTTTATTTCATGTATTTTCATTATGTCTCCCTAGCTTAGTTCGGCCAAATCCTGTAACTTTGATTTATTCTTTTAAGCACTATTAGGGGGATCAAGCAATCAAACTTTCTAGTAAACAAATAATTCTCTGTACTGGTGGCTCTTCCTCTCGACACCGTGTTGCTTTTCTGTAATAGCTTTCATTAATGCAATCAAGCTTTCTTTCATCTCAATTCTCATTTATGTTCTCTCAATTTCTCTTGACCTTGATTTTTTCGTATGGCACTAACAATCTCGTCTAGCATACAGAGGGGACTTAAGTTGGCGGATAGAAACTTCATTGACATCGGTTGCTTAGCCTTACGTCGCCCTTCCAAGGAATCTCAAGAAGGCGCCACGTAACAATTGGTATAAGAGCCTAGGCTCGACATTGGACGAAGGAACCATTTCTGACCATGGTGAATCATGAGGACCGCATTGCGGCCCTTGAAGAGATGATTGACGTATTACGGCCAATCGTGGATACGGTGCCCGATATAAGAACCAACCAGTGCAAAGGTTGGACGACCTGGACCGGAGGATCCAGCAGGCCGAAGGTGACATTGCAAACATCAGTCGCGACTCTGAAGGATACCGGCAAACGGCAGCCACAGAGGCAGCCAAATTTTTTGGCAAATTCGAGGGACTCCAACATGAGCGTATTGAAGATTTAGCCTACAGGACACAAGAGGCAGACAAGACGACTTCCATGCAGCAAAATATAGACAACTTGACAAGCCAACTCAATGTTGTCAATACTGCACTACAAAGCCTATATCGAGGAGGCGGAACTGTGAACCTGACCCTGTGACGCAAAAGCTGAAAATTCCTTAGCCAAAACCATACAATTGATATAGGAAAGCCAAAGAAGTGGATAATTTCATCTTCGACATCGAACAATACCTCGATGCCGTATGAGTTAGAAGAAGCAAAAAAAGGTAGCAACTTGCCATGTATCTTCAGGGTGATGCTAAACTCTGGTATTGGGTGAAATACGAAGCCATCAGGGTCGGTGAAGTACTCTGGAGACATGGGAAGAACTAAAGACAGGCATGCGCCTACATATCTTCCCAAAAAATGCTTAGTACAATGTACGAAAAAAGCTACGGAAGCTCCGCCAGACCAAATCAGTGCGGGATTGCATGCGGGAATTCTCCGCCCTCATGTTGAACATACGGGATGTGGGGGGAAAAAGACAAACTCTTCACATTGCTTGAAGGTTTGAAACCTTATGCCCGTATGAAGCTGCAAAGACAAAGGGTAGACACCCTACCCAAGGCATTCCACCAGGTAGTAGAATGCCTTGGGGACTATCAAGGGGAAGCTCGGAAGGATAGGCCTCAACCACTTGTCCAAGCGAGATACAAACGGGGACATCCTAGAAATGGTGGACCTAGCAGAAGTGGAGGAGATCAGAGTGCAACCAAATCTAAGGCTCCTTCCTTAGGCAGCAATAGTGTTGCATCAAATAACAACGATCGGGGGAGAAAGCCCCTTCAGGATGCTGTCGTTGCAATGGGCCACATTGGAACAATGAATGTCCACATGCACAGATGAACGCCCATCAAACTTTGATGATGGGACGGATGACGACACAGATGATGCTGACTAGACCGAACCAATAGGTGCCTTCAATGCACTTGTTTATTCTATTTCTGAAGCCTTAGCAGGAATCAGTGCCGGTATCCGTATGAAGAAGGACCCAATACCAACGACCAATAAAAGAAAAAAGAAGGCGAATGAAGGGCCTTCTATTAACCAAGGGAAGACCTTAATGTTCGTCTAGATGAAAATTAATGGCAAGCCCATTTAATTATAGACACGGGCGCTACTCACATTCCTGCACCCGTGAAGGAGTTTCTAGTGGAGTTTGAAGACGTTATGCAATGATATACCAAAGTGACTCCTGCCTAGGCGCACTGTGGACCATGAGATTGATTTGGTGCAGGGTGCGAAGCCACCCGCACCGGCGCCTTACAGAATGTCATTACCCGAGCTCACCGAGCTTCGGAGACAATTGACGAAAATCATCGTGAAAAATAAGTACCCTATCCCGCTCATGGTAGAATTGTTTGATAGTTTGGGTGGTGCCACAATGTTCACCAAAATATACTTGAAGACAGGTTACTGGCAAGTCCGAATTGCTGAAGGAGATGAACACAAGATGACTTATGTGACAAGATATGGGTCGTACGACTTCCTGGTCACGCCATTCGGCTTGACTAATGTTCTGGCCACATTTTGCTCACTGATGAACCAAGTATTCCGAGTGTACATTAACGAGTTCGTATTAGTCTACTTGGACGACATTGTGATATATAGCGAAACATTGGAGGAACACCTAGAGCACCTGCGGAAGGGCCTATCCTGACTACGGAAACATAAACTATATGCGAAGATCTCCAAGTGCGCATTCGCCCAAAAGCAAATTGACTTCCTTGAACATGTCAGCGAGGAAGGGCGGATAAAGATGGACCAACAGAAGATTCAGGCTTTCACATACTTACTGTCGCCTAAGGATATCCACGCCAGGGAGTTCCTTGGCCTATGAAATTTCAATCGACGATTTGTGAGCATTACACTCTCATTGACTTGCCATTGGGAGAACTCATGAAGAAGGTCACACCTTGGGATTGGTGTCCCAGGCATGCAGAGGCCTTCAACGCACTGACAACGATTATGTCTAGTAGCCCCATCTTGTCCCTTCCTGACTTGGCCAAGCCATTCGAAGTACGGACGGATGCCTCTAACTATGCTCTGGGCGGAGTCTTGCTATTAGAGGGACATCGAGTGGCTATGAGAGCCGAAAGTTGAAGGATGTTGAACGACTCTATGCTACCCACAAAAAAGAATTATTGGCTGTCATCTATTGCTTATGCCTTTGGAGGCACTATCTGCTGGGAACCTCGTTTGTGGTCAAGACAGACAACACATTTGTTAGACATTTCATGACCCAACCAAAGCTGAATGGCTGACAGGCCAGGTGGCAGGAACTGCTAGCGGAATTTCACTCCAACTTGGATTACCGAAGCGGGAAGACCAACCAAGTTGCTGATACACTCAGTCGAAGGGCCGACTTAGCATCGATGTGCCTACTCGCCACCCTAAGGGGGAGCGAAGTGGACACCACTATAAGAGACCGGATTACATGATCTTCTCTAAAAGGATCCTACTGCACAGTATTTGGTATTTGGTAGGACAAGGCAAAACTCGGCAGTTCTCCATGGAAGATGGGTTCCTGAAGGTGAAAGGGAACCAAATTTATGTTCCTAAAGTAGGGAATCTGTGAATAACACTTATGATGGAATGCCATGATACTTTGTGGGTCGGGCATCCAGGTAGAGCGCACCATGGCGTTGTTGTGTCGTGCTTATTATTGGCCTCAAATGGCTGATGATGTTGCTCAGTATGTGAAGACTTTCTTAGTATGCCAGAAAGACAAGTCAGACCACTTGACACAAACGGGCCTTTTGGAGCCATTTCCTGTTCCAAAGAGACCTTGGGAAAACGTTTCACTGCATTTCATCACCAGACTGCCCAAGGTCGGAGATCTCACAACTAACTTAGTTGTGGTAGATTGGTTTTCCAAGTATACTATATTTATAGTTGCTTCACAATATATATCAGCAGAAGATACAACCAACTCTTCTTCTCTCATGTTGTCAAATATTGTGGTTTACCTAAAGACAACGTTAGTGATCGCGACTCTCGCTTCACTAGCAGCTTTTGGACTCGGCTCTTTAAGTGCCTCGGGTCCAAATTGAGCCATAGTTCAAGTTTTCATCCGCAATATGATGGCCATACTAAGCGGTTCAATGGTGTGTTGGAGGAATATCTCTGCCATTTTGTTACCGGATCGCAGAAGAAATGGGTGAAACTTCTGGATGCTACTCATCTGTGTTTCAATTCACAAAAGAGCTCTAGTACAAACAAAAACACTTTTGAAATTGTTACCGGACAACAACCGCTACTCTTACACATTGTGAATGCCCCAAACATGTCAAAATCTTCTCGAGCTGCTAGCTTTTCGAAGGAATGGAGGCAAAATTTGGAGATTGTGTGGAGCTATCTGGTCAAAGCTCAAAAGCGGATGAAGAAGCATGTTGATCAAAATTGTTGCTTTGTAAAATACCAAGTAGGAGTTAAAGAGATGGTGAAAATTCCAAGGCGATACTTGTTTGCAGGGGCCCATCACCCTCGTCTATTGCAAAAATACATAGTACCTTTGTCCATTAAGAAGCGCATTTGAAAAGTTGCATACCAGGTAGATACCCCAGCCTGGTGTAAGATTCATCCAGTCTTCCATGTCAGTCTTCTGAAACCTTTTAGGGAAGACATGGAGGATCCTTCAAGGAGCCAACTCACAATACCAAGTATTCGAGGCCCTAATTCAACCGGAAAAAGACGAGTGGAAGCTATTCTCGATGATCGAGTGGTTCATGCTTCAAGGAAAGATCACCAAGAGTTCTTGGTGAAATGGTAGGGCTATGATGCAGAAGAGAATACTTGGGAGAGGGAAACAAACCTCAAAGCCTACAAGAGCCTGATCGATGAATATCTTGCAAGTAAGAGGCCGATGAGGTCGCAACTCAGGTGGAGGAGAATGTCATGGGCGTCTTTCTAGCCATGCCCCATGACCCCTTGGACGCACCCTATGACTTCCTGGAAAGCCTCCCAACGCCTAGCGCCATGATCGGCTCTGTGGTCTTGGCTGCACCAAGTGACAAGTGTTCCTATACTTATGTCGCCCCAACGATAGCCCTCGCCAGCGCCCAGCCGTAGGCAGATGTCAACAGCGCCGCACGTGCAGACAGTGTCGCGCGCACAGACCTTGATGCTAAAGACAAGGTTGATGCCAACAGACCGTCTTCTACTTTGTAGGAATCTAATTCTTTTTCAATGTAAAAATAGAGTAGTTTTATTTCATGTATTTCCATTATGTCTCCCTAACTTAGTTAGGTCAAGTCCTGTAACTTTGGTTTATTTTTCTTAAGCACTATTAGGGGAGATCAAGCAATCAGACTTTCTAGCAAGCAAACAATTCTCTGTAGTAGTATCTCTTTCCCTCGATACCGTGTTGCTTTTGTGTAATAGCTTTTATTAATGCAATCAAGCTTTCTTCATTCTCAATTCTCATTTCTATTCTCTTAATTGCTCTTGACATTGATTTTCCCATGAGCACTGACAATCTCGTCTAGCGTACGGAGGGGACCTCAGTTGGAGGATAGTAACTGCACTGACATTGGTTGCTTAGCCTTACATCGCCCTTTCAAGGAAACTCAGGAAGGCGCCGCGTAACACGATGGAGGTAGAAGCCGAGATACGGGTTCGACTGAATTCAATAACTTTTGCTTGAACTAAGTATTTCATTGAATAACAAAAATTAATTTAGAACTCATTCATTAGCATTTGAAGTTGTTATTGTAAAATTTTACAATACAAAAGGTTAAAATTCTGACTCCGCCCCAAAGGGACAACACCACGGGTACATAGCATCATAGGTAAATAAAAGTGGCCAGATTTATCACACTACGTTCATGTATTACGATAGTGATAAAGATTATCACCATAGTACTATATGTGGAGCCACTATATATTGCTTTAATTCGCTTCCAGAGTAGAACAATAATGCTTAAAAATGATTCTCATGGAATCTTTACGTAGACAATTGAGAAAAGCATAAATCATGGCTCCTTTTAACCCAAAAGTGGAGTACCCTCAGTTCTCCAAAACATGAATATATATGGTATATACATCATGACTCTCATTTGTTGTGGTCCTTACTATATTACGTTGCAGGTTGAGATAATAATTAGTAAGCATTTACACCTACATGTTCAATGTCTATATGTGTGTATAAATATGTGCAGACAGACTAGCAACTAATTAATATAGTGAAAATGAAATTGTTTGCCTTTGGTCGTCCTTTTCCCCTCCTCTCAAACGGAGTGTTGGAGGGGCAAAACCAAAAAATTCGGCAAAAGAACAAAGAGTGTTATATATTCATATAGTATGACATTAGAGAGAAATAACTTCAAATTTCTTTTGATGATTATATAATTTTATCCTTCTTCCTTTTTCCCTTTTGGGTTTTCAAATCTTATCTTTCAATTAACAAATAACTTACAAAAATATGTGAGGAGAAGCTGGGGCGTACGTACAAATTTTCGTAAACGATATTGATATTTAATCACTTAAAAACTCTTTCATTATTTAATTTGCAAATTAGTTTGGACTAACTTCATCACCGCCCAATATAAAGATAGAAAGAAAAAGAAATAGTAAGATAACTTACCATAGAACCTACGAAGAATTATTGTTAATGCACCCCAAGCTCGAGACCTCTCCAAGAAATGTGAAGCGCTTGACCAGGAGAGCTAGAGAGATATGTGTAAAGCTGTGTCAATTTTTTAATTCAATAACTATTTTTATACATATTAATAATTTATATATATTTAGTGAATTTTTCCGGTGATGGCATCGCTTATGCTAAGGTGCATCCGCCCCGGGGAGGAGAAGCACATACGTCCTATTAAGAAAGTGTGAGAGGTTGACATTGGAGGGCCTTAGGAGAGGTAGTGGTAGGCCAAAGAAGAGTTGGGTGGGGTGATTAAGCATGACATAGCGCAACTGCAACTGACCGAGTACATGACTTATGAAGGTGTGGAGATCGAGGATTAGGGTAGTAGGTTAGGTAGTCTAGATCATTCATACCGGCAGTATTAGTACGTACTCTCTCATTTGATTGGTATTATGTTTCTTTGACTACCTGTCATTTTTTGTATTTCGATTATTTACTATCTTGTTATTTATGCTGCTTTTACATAACTTTTTGATGTTGTTCCGTCTTATTTTTTTATTATTATAGTGATGCTTATGCTTTTTTGAGCCGAGGTCTATTGAAAACAGTCTCTCTATCTTTATAAAGTAGGAGTAACATTGTCCTAGACTTCACTATGTAAATTTATACTGTATATGTTATTGTTATTAAATATATAGTGCTGAGTTCTATTTTTGTTGTTTCTCAAAAAAGCCAGCATCTCTAATGAATTGAGAAAAAATTGAATGTGTTTATTGTAAGGCAATTAATGAGACCCAAAATTCGACAGCACGAGTCACTATAGTTATCTCTATTGTCTTAAAATAGCGTGCTAAAATTGCAAAAAACTTCATTTTTAAATTGGCAAAATACATAAGTTGACACATGACTTATGACCCAAATTTTTGTTATATATTTTTTGGAACGAATATTATTTTATACACTTAATCTTTTCAAAGTGTATCTAAGTCACACAATTTTTTTCTTAATCAATTATTCAGAATATGTGCAATATCACGCACCAATCAAACAATGACACGTGTCATTTAAAATATAAACTACTTAAAATTACAATTATATCTCTCATCTTCCCCATCTAAACAACCATGATTGTCTTCCTCCTCTCTTCACCATCAAATACCAAATATAGCATCTTCCTCCACCTTTTTCTTAATAACAAAATCATTATTAACTAACAAAAATCACCGGAAAACACACCCAAAACTTCATGTTTTCCGCTGAAATTGAATCAAGCTTTAATGGTTGGAAAAAATTTCGAAAAGTTTTTGCTTCCGAAAAATTCAACTTCACCATGGGTAAAGCTCGCTTTTCAGCAAAAAAAGAAAAGATCTTCTATGCAAAAGGTTGAGGCAAGCTTTAGGAGGGGTTACAAAAAATTTTAGCTGCTGAATCTAATCTAAATATCTCGACAAAAGATCTGGAAAAAAAAAACTAAAAACTAATCAACGAGAAGAGATATGAGAAATAGTGGTATGTCTATTTGAGAAGAAGGAGATCGGGTGGTGGAGCTCAAAGGGTAGCTATGGCAGAATTTTAAAAAAGGAAGAAGATGACTCAATTTAAAATATTAAAAAAACTAAAAAAAATTAACATCTGACACAAAATTCTTCTATTCACGCGACTCATTCGTTTGGAAAAACACGCACTGTCCACGCGGGCAAAGTAACGTGTCTTAAATACACTTAGGAAAGGTTAGGTGTGTAAAGTAATATTCGTTCTGAGAGAGTGTGTAACAGGGATTTTGATCATAATTCAGGGGTAACTTATATATTTGCCTTTTTAAATTGAATGTTGTCAGCCGACTAATAACAATTATTTTTATCCCGCTAAGACGTGATGCACACAACCATCACTAGTATATTTATGACCAATGACATATTCATGTGGCCATACAATAAAATTTATCCTCTTTATTTCACTCAAATCTCTTGTAGAGGTGAGTTATGTGGTATTGATCCATTCATGCATTACACGTTTTTATTTATTACGTTTATCATATATTGCCACGTCTTTCTATATTGTTAGCTCAAAGTAACAATATAGAATAGGGAAACAAGCTAAGAGATATAGAGAGAAAGAAAGGAGAGATTCTTATTTCTTCCATATAATCAATGTATTTTTCAAGCATATCATTTCTCATCCTTTATTTATAGTATTACATAGAGATATACCAAAGAATACCATAAAAATGTCATTGAACATGTCATTAAGCATTTGAGATCATGGAGGAAGTTCATGGGGAGGTTATGGAGTTTCAATCATAACTCCATAAGTATTAGAGTAGTGAAAATAATGAAGATAATGCAGAAGAGTAGTGAGCATTAACCCTTTGATGATTATGGACGTCTACCATAATTCAAGATTTTATAACAGTTTTGCATATAATAAAAATAGCAGATTTATTTGGCAAAGTTTTGATCACCCAACTGATTCACTTTCTGTGTCAAGCTTTAACAGCTAAAAGCCCATCTAGGCTAGTTAGCAGAAAGCCCAATAAAGAACTTGTTGATGGGCCTTATAGTTTTGTCCAGGAAGGAAGACATTGGGTCATCTTCTTTTACATTTGGGATCTTTACACAAATAGGCAGTTGGATTCACTATAAAACTAGCTGCATGCAAAGATAGATGCAACAAACAGTACAAGTACTTGGGCTTTTCCCCCTACGACCTGAAAGTTGGTGAAATTAAAAAATAGCCATAATTTTAAAAGTAATCGAACTTTAATTATTTTTCATGTAAAGCTAAATCTTAATTAAAATACGGTTTAAAATCCGAAAAATAT
This sequence comes from Nicotiana paniculata, assembly GCA_005239505.1. Taxonomy (NCBI): domain Eukaryota; kingdom Viridiplantae; phylum Streptophyta; class Magnoliopsida; order Solanales; family Solanaceae; genus Nicotiana; species Nicotiana paniculata. The sequence goes on along the minus strand of ML357486.1, from coordinate 12,116 downwards.
TCCAGCATAATATACTGGAGTTCCAGCATAATATAATGGTCTAGCATAATATGCTGGAAGTTCATACACAAGTGCTCCAATCTCCAGTATATTATGCTGGAACTTTCTGTGTGTTGGAGTTCTAGCATAATATGCTAGAAGTTCATGCACAGGTGCACCAATCTCCAGTATATTATCCTGGAACTTTCTGTGTTGCTATAAAATAGTGGTTATTTTTCAATAACTTTATAAATGCTGGCTATTTTTAAATTACCCTTCCGAAAATTAACTAATCCGTGAAATTTTCACTCCGAAAGCGTGTTGGTCCCTTAGGAAAAGAAGTTTGGTCATGGTGGACAACTCCTCCTCTCATGTTGGTTATGTTACATCAAGATCTCAAAGTAGACACTTCTTTCTAATTTTAGCAGGCTTTATATGTCACTCATTGTATCTACTTTTGGTCAAGCTTTTTTTTCTATCTTAAGTATATTTTTCATTGTAGAGAAACCTATAACTCAGCTCTACTTGGATACATCAATATTCTTAACAATCCAAAAAGACAGAGAAAAAAAATAGAGTACAAGGAAAAGTTAATTATCCAATTTGAATTTTGTCTCAAGTCTCAAGTCTCAATTAACTATAAAGACCAAATATTTTATAAAAAGTAAACAAGTAGTAATTAATAGTGCAGTAAAAAAATTGAAGGAGAATCCAAGTATCAATAATTGACCTCAAGCATAGTGAATTCACAATGAATATAAGTGGGCCTTCACCACAGTGTGCACTAAGAGACAATTGGAGAAGAGCGTAGGCCCTTTCACGTGGATTGGTAAAGGCCCCATATTTTTATGGGTTTTAGAAAATTAAAGCTTTAGCATTAGTGTTATTAAAGGTGTGTGTCATTTCATATATTCAATCCACTAATATTCCTCTACTAACTCATTGGCATTTGATTTGATTATCCTAATAGGATAACATTTAATGGTGGATAATGAAAGCTTGTAAGTCATTCAGAGGAAATATATATTACTAATATTTGATATAATATGTTTAAATCTTGTTTATGTGATTTATCCGAATCTATTAGATGACCTAAAACTCTAAATTTAGATAATAATTGGATAAAACAACATCAATCATGTTTTATGATTTTTTTCCCCCTCTTAAATTGTCCTTCGAAAATGAAAAGAGTTGGAAACAACACGTTAAATTTTAGTTTTAAAAAAAATCGCTTGTCACAAGTGCATCATTTAATTAGATGTAATATAAAGTTTAATAAACACAAGTAAAAACAAGTGAATGGTCTTCGACGGTAATGTTTTTCTTCGACTTGTAAGTGCATGACTTTAGTACTTTGCTTCAATTCTTGTCGTGAAAGGAAAAAGATACGATCTTTAATTAGTGGTAAATTTAGCTTGAGGGTGAATTTATGATGTTATTCTCACGATCTCACATACATTATTACGATAGAAAATAAGATACCACGCGTGAAGTTTCAGCTATCAGACAACTAAAAAGAAAAAAAAAACATGATTTCTAACAGTAATTTTTGTCAGGTAAATAAATTTTTGATACGTTTTACCGAAAGGTCAGTACTTGGTGCTCCAATATTTAAAAGTTATTCCATCATTTCCAAATTAAATAAGCGAAAGTTTTAAATTTATAGTTCCTTGTGTGCGTGCCTTTTTAATATAGACATAATCAACAAAAAAACCACAAAATATAGTACGGATTTGTTTTCTATTTAGACAAGAATAAATGTGGTGGGCCTATCTGAAACCACTTAAAAGTCTTGATGCCAAGTGAAAATTTTATGTTGCTGAAGAGGGACAGTGGACCTAATTAATTTAGTAGCTAACTTTAGGGAAAAATGCTAGCTGTACTAATGTACTATAGGGGAAGATAAATTGGAAAAATGAAAGAGACCACGCAACTAAAAGCATAATGTTACTCATTCACTAATGTTATCTTATTAATTGCACGCTACTAAAAATTTTCCTTTGGAACCCTAGTTAATTACCATTTGAACTTATAAAATATAATTAAAGGATTTTAATCTATTTTTTGCAAAATGTTATCTCTCCCTCTCTCTTTCTCTTGTTATTATCTCACTGAATGTACATTTTGTAACACGATTAACAGTAGGGTTCGACCATTTCAAGAAATTATTTTCTTGTTTGACAGGAATTTTAAGTATTTGTATTATTTGTCAAACACACAAAATTTTCTTTCCAAATCAGTTTCAGCATTTCTCAAATTATATATACATTAATATGTAAGTAAATTAAAGTGACCTCTTGAATTAGAGACTTCTGCAGTAACTTCAACAACAATTGAAGAATCTGTTATAACTGATAAGAAAAGCAATACAAAACTGTTAATCATACACGTGTTATACATGTAGACATTTTCGATTTTTTTTTCACCGACATGTTCTTTCGTTTGATTTTACCTAGTTTTCTTTAATTTATTAGGGGTAAGATTGAGTTCCTTATAGTAGAAGAGAAAATAATATTAGATGACAAAAATATTTAGTTAAGGGACTCGAACCTGTAGCAATAGTTACTGTGCAAGTGCAACCCCTATCTCTATAATTTATATACAGTCATCAGCAGCTACAATACAACTTATGACTTTCGACTTAATTAAACATATAAGCTTATTGTATATATGAAAAATAAGGAAATAGAGTTACGGAACCTCCTTATCTAAATTTAGAATCCATTTCCCTTGGATTACGAATCCGGCCGTGGTTGACTAAATTAAAGTTTTTCTATTTGTTCAATGCAGAGGCGGATTTAGGGGCGGAAGGGTTTACCCGAACCCCCTTCGTCGAAAAATTACACTATATATATAAATCACAAACTGTTTTTTATCTATATATATTAAGTTTTAAATACCCTTGACATAGTGCAAAAGCGTAGCTTAGTGGTCAAGGGGGTTGAGATCTTTTTTAAGATCATAGGTTTAACTTCTACTAGATACAATCATTTTTAATTTTTCTTCTTTTTGAACCCCTTCGCGGAGATCCCGCCTCGGCCACTGGTTCAAAGTTATAATGTATGATCAAGAGAGAGAAGAATACACACAATACAATCTTGGTCATGATCTTCCACTCGTGATATAAAAGTATATGTGATACGCTTCCTCAGAGTTAGCTACCTTAAAAAAAAGCAAGAAATAAGAAAAAGAACGTAACAGAGGTTGGACAAGACTTGATATATGGACTATATGGTAGAAAAAGGAAAACCAAAGGAGAAAAACAAGGAAGGGAGGATTCTCTTCTTTTTATTGTAAAAAAACATTAGGTCCCACGACCCACGTGTGCTGATTGAAAACATCATCAAGCTTCAAGGACAATATATATATATACCCCACGCTACCAAAATAATTTACATGTCTATTGGATTATTTGTTGATGAAAATATGTAGCTAAAGTCTCTAAATTAAAGGACTTGTTGCTATTTTTTCCATGACATATTGCTGGACAAGTCATGTTTAGTCTTTTGAGTTATTTAATATTGGGAAGCTGGAATATGAGAGGGCATCAAGAATGAATATAAGAATGAGAGTGGTAGAAACATGAAAATAGCAAGAAAGAATAAGTAGACAAACAGAATCATCTCTCTCACAAATAAATATAGTTGGATTGGTATCGCACCTGTTCAGACATAGTGACGTTTCAATATAAGTACTAGTAGTACTAATAATATCATCGATTCGAGTATATATTGAAGATTAGAGGTTCGTCTTGTTATTCTCTTTACTCATTCTAAGAATGAGAAATACCTCTGCGAGGTACGTACGTATAAATAACCACCCCTGGTCAAACCACAAATATGGTCAAATTATCGTTCAAGATTCCTCTGATAAAAACAACCATTCCCCTCTCCGGCTACTAGAATATACTATAAATCATTGCGTATTGTTATAGTATTCATTATATAATATTTATTTATTTAATTCAATAAAGTTTTATTTTAAATAGATCATGTATTGGTTCGTGTGTCCGTTGCTTATATAGTAGATGATTTAGCGTATAGAGTTTAGCTTATACACGAAAGATTAAATCATCGATTTTTATAAGCTATAAAGTTTATGTTCACAATCTAATGATGGAGTTGGACAAACCATTGGAATGGTTGTAGCACAAGATTAAAAGTAATTTATTTTGATTATGGGAATGGTCTAATTCCAACTTCTTGTGCTAGTATATTTCTCTAGTCCATTCAATGTACTTATACTCAAAATCTTGATATAATTATTATTAGTTGTGTGTGTCACTTATTGTTTTGATTTATTAAAAGACGAGATTCTTTCGTGAGTCAATAAGCTTGGTAAATTGGATAATAATGATATACATTGGCGAAGTAATAATTAGTTGATAGAATCCATGTCTCGGTTTTTGAGATTGATGATACTCCTTTATGAAAGCTTATAAGTTTTCATGTGTAAACCCGACCGGTGGATTTTGTATCCGACACATGAAATAAGTTAAGCGAAATTCTAAAGGAAGCAATCAATAAATTAAATTGTCAGTAATTTAATTTGATTGGTTAGTATCTGAATCTTAACATGGGGAATTAAATAAGGTTTTATGGCAGAATTTCGAAATTGAACTAAGGAGTACAATTACGAATTTTTAGTGGAATAATTCGTAATTTATTATGGTAGAAATTAGTTTTAAAATTTCAAAATTAATTCCATAATAGAAAGCCTTGTTAATTGAATTCTGTGGTCCCTATTGTGCCTAAATAATAGGAAATAAAGGAACCTTTCCTTAGTAGAAGAAGAAAACCTAACAGGTTTTGGAAAAGGGTTTTTGACCTAAAAACGTAGCTATATATACATGGCATATAGTTGGCCGTTTTTACACATAGAAAAACATACGTTTTCTTCCTTGAATCTTGCCCACCCAAAATTATCTCTTTCCGGACATTATTTGGGTAACACAGTAGAAGACCGTGGAAGCTTGCTGAGGTCTTGCAACTCTGGAACTGGAAATGGATATCAAATTATTTTGTTCACGCTTCAAGAGGTAACTCGAATAATCTCAGTATGTGCTAATTGTTTAATTTACACGTGAATATGATGATGCAATTGCTTCTGCTGTGATATATAATCCATCAATTGGTATCAGAGCCTACTCACGTCTAATTAAATGATTAGGATAAACAATGAAAAATAGTATCATGTTAATATGCAAGTTTTGAATTACATGCAAAGATTATTTTTCTGTAAAAAATTGCATTATTTTTTTAGCATGACTATCAATTATGGGTATTGTGATTATTCTGAAAAATCATGTAATATATGTTTATTATTGATGATATTTGAGTAGAATAATCTGAAAATTACATTAATCCATGAAAAATGCAAAAGTCACTATTTGGCCGAATTGGCCTGAAAATCAGAGTCCGTCAACATGTTGACGGACTCTGATTGACCTGAAACTTGGCAAGGTCATGCGAAACTTGGACATTTTTTTGTAATTTTCTGGAAATTTTTTAAAATTATTTTGAGTTGTTTTTAATCTAGTGGTGGTAGGGATCGTTTCTTATGGAATTCAAGGTTAAATTCTAGTGATATAACATTTTTACACGTTGACATAAGTCTTCTTCCATATCGGATATACTCATTATGGATAATTACTAGGTTATACTAGTTGTTGATTACTTGTATTTACTCTCCATCTGAGTATGCATGTTGGTTCAGTGGGACTAATATATGTTGAATGTTGATATTCACTTGACTTAAATCAACAGTGTACTCTCCATCTGAGTATGACCTGTTTGAATTTATGGAGTGAATAATCTGTCATTATATATGTATATTGCAAGAATAGCTCTTTTCCCATCGAAATTTATTGTTCAAGGTGCATAGATTATATATATGTAGTGTGTTTTGAATTTTAATATTCAAATAATACATGACTGATTTTGATCTATTTAATTAATTGTCTCCCAGATTAACAATGACTGCTTTCAATCCCCTTACTGCTATCATTTCTCAAAACAAACTTGAGGGTCCGAATTATATTGATTGGAAACGAAACTTGGACATTGTCCTAATTGTTGAAGAGTACAAATTTGTGCTCGATGAGGTGTGTCCAGAAAAACCTAGAGATGATGCTACAGATGATGAACAAAAGGCTTACCAGAAATGGGTCAAGGCTGATGAGATGGCACGGTGTTACATTCTGGCATCCATGTCAAATGCTCTGCAACATCAACATTAGTCGATGGAGTCTGCTTATGACATTCTGGAAAATCTCAAAGAAATGTTTGGAGATCAGAATCGTGCGGCTAAGCAGACTTCCATGGAAGCTCTTCTGAATACCAAAATAGTTGAAGGTTCATCGGTTAGGGACCATGTTCTGATATCTTCTGAATGAACTCGAGGCCCTTGGAGCTAACATTGATAAGGATACACAGGTTGAAATGATCCTGCAGACTCTGTCTGACAATTTTCAGCAGTTTCGCCTGAATTATAATATGAAAAAAATGGATTTGTCACTTGCAAAATTGCTGAATGAGCTGCAGTCGGCAGAAACTATTATCTAGTCACAGGATCCTCCCGTGGCATTGAATTTTGAGGTAGGTGCTTCTTCTAAGCCGAGAGGCGAGCAGAAGAAGAAAAAGGCTCAAAAATCCTCTGTTGGTGGTGCAACTGCTGGTGTAAGAAAGGCAAAGGGCAAGTGTTATCACTGTAAGCAGCCTGGGCATCATAAGAAGCAGTGTCCAACTTATCTGGCCAAGCTGAAAAATAAACCAGGTGATTTACATCTACTTGTCAATGAAACTCTTTTAGCGGTTGTTTCTACCATGTCATGGATTGTAGATTCGGGAGCCACTAATCATGTCTGCACTTATTTGTAGGGGTTTCAGGTAACGCGACGGCTAAGTAGAGGAGAAATAAATGTTTATCAAGCAGATGGTTCGGCAGCCCCAAATCGTTTGGTAGTGGTAGAGTTTTTGCTTTAAAAGACACATTATATGTACCTTCCGTTAGAAGAAATTTGATTTCGGTTTCTAGCGCTATGAGAGATGGTTATGATATTAATTTTCATGATATTGATAAATGTGTTATTACTCATAATAAATGTTAACTCTATTCGGCAACATTGATTAATGGTTTTTTTGTTGTTGACTCTATTCCTAAACTGTTACAACCTAAAGAATTGAACTGTGTTGATTTACCAAATAAGAGAAAACGTTCTTCTGAATTGAGTGAAACATATTTGTGCCACTTGCGTTTGGGTCATATAAATCTAAACAGAATTCAAGGTTGGTCAAGGTAAGTTCATTGAAAATTGAGGCACTACCAACGTGTGAATCTTTTTTAGAAGGAAAAATGACAAAACGAAATTTCCCCTCAAAAGGAAATCGAGCAAGTGATAAATTGAAATTAATTCATTCTGATTTGTGTGATCCAATGAATGTCCAAGAAAGAGGTGGTTTTGAGTATTTTGTGACATTCACAGATGATTACTCAAAATATGGATATATTTATTTGTTGGTCGAAAGTTTGAATGTTTTGAAAAGTTCAAAGAATTTAAGACTGAGACTGAAAAGAGACATAATAAATGTATCAAGACACTACGATCTGATCGTGGTGGGGAGTACCTCTCTGCGGAATTCATTGATTATTTATCAGAATGTGGGATTACATCTCAATTATCTGCATTGGGAACTCCACAATAAAATGGTGTAGATGAAAGGAGAAATAAGAATCTTATGGAAATGGTTAGATCAATGATGAGTTATTCCAGTTTGCTTTCGTCCTTTTGGGGACATGCCTTAGAAACAACAAATTAAGTTCTGAATTTAGTTCCTTCAAAGTTGGTACCTTTGACCCCTACAGAATTGTGGACTAGGCGTAAGCCTAGTCTGCAGCATATTCGAAAAGGGAAAACGGATAAATTGGAGGGAAGAACGGATGTAAACGTGTTTGTAGGTTATCCAAAAGGGACGAAAGGTGGTTTATTCTATTGTCCTAAGAAAAGAATGTAATTTTTTAGCACAAATTTCAAGTTTCTTGAAGAGGAATATATGATGAACTATGTTCCTATAATCGTTTTACAGGAACTCAGAAAAGGAATGGAAACTCAGTCATCTGAAAAACAAAACGACCAGATGCAAACCCCAGAAGTCAATTTTGACATACCATTGATTTTTAGTAGTGGGAGAAATGCCAATAGACTTGATGTCCCGCAAGAACAAGTGCCCAAAGTCATACTACCATAATATAGTGGGAGTTATATTGAGCAGACTGCACAACAGGAAGAAGTCGTTGATATCCCCATGGATAGCATGGAGACTCAGGTTCCTGATGATGATGTGGTTCAATAACAAAATCAAAATGGTGTAGTTGCAACTGATGTAAAGCGTAGTCGTAGTGGGAGAGAAATAAGATAGTCAGTTCGTTATACGCTCTTGGGAGAATCATATGATAGGATCCCTGAGGATCCTACTTCTGAACCTGTCAATTACGACCAAGCACTACATGATAAATATGCCGATAAGTGGGTTGCTGCTATGAAATCAGAGTTGGGGTCTATGTACTCTAATCAAGTCTGGATCTTGTAGAACCACCTGATGGGGTTAAAACCATTGGATAAAAGTGGATCTATAAGAAAAAGAGAGGTGTAGACGGAAAAATGCAAACTATTAAAGCAAGGCTTGTAGCGAAAGGGTTTACTTAGAAAGAAGGGATCGATTATGAGGAAACCTTCTCGCCGGTAGCCATGCTTAAGTCTATAAGGATTCTCTTGTCCATTGCTGCTCATTATGATTATGAGATTTGGCAAATGGATGTCAAGACAACTTTCCTTAATGGAAGTCTTGATGAGTGCATATGTATGATGCGACCAGACGGTTTTGTGGAAAATGGCAAGGAACACGTGTTGTGTAAGTTTAAAAGGTCCATATATGTACTGGAACAGGAATCTAGGGCATGGAACAATTGTTTTGACAAGGCAATCAAAACTTTTGGTTTTGATAAGTGTATTAACGAGTCTTGTATATACAAAAAGTGGGATGGGGACAAAGTGGCTTTTTTGATCTTATATGTAGATGACATATTGCTCATAGGAAATAATGTGGACATGTTGGGTTTAGTTAAACAGTGGTTGTCCACACACTTTGATATGAAATATTTGGGAGAACGACTCATATCCTTGGAATCAAGCTCTTGCGAAATCGCAAAAAAAGGATATTAGGCTTATCCCGGGCTCTTTATATTGACACAATACTCTCCAAGTTTAGAATGCATGATTCCAAGAAAGGATTTCTCCCTTTCAGACATGGAATTTCTCTATCTAAAGACCAGTCTCCTAAAACTGATGAAGAGATAGAAAAAGATGAAGGCGGTCCCCTATACATCTGTTGTGGGGAGTCTAATGTATGCTATGTTATGCACTAGACCTGATATCTGCTTTGCCGTTGGCGTTGTTAGCAGATTTTAGTCTAATCCTAAGAGAGAGCATTGGACATCGCATATAATCAAGTACCTGAAAAGGACTAGGGATTACATGCTGATATACCATTCCAATGACCTTGTGCCCATTGGGTATACTGATTCGGATTTCCAATCAGAACATAGATTCTAGAAAGCCTACCTCTGGAAATGTGTTTACTCTAGGAGGTGGAGCCATAAGTTGGAGGAGCATCAAGCAAACATGTGTTGCTGATTCCACCATGGAAGCCGAATATGTGGCAGCCTATGAGGCAGCCGAAAAGGCGGTTTGGCTCGGGAACTTCCTGAGAGAGTTGGGTGTAGTTCCCTCGATTCAAACACCAATAACACTTTATTGTGATAATAGTGGTACGGTTGCAGATTCGAAGGAGCCACGAAGCCATAAAAGAGCAAACCACATTGAGCATAAATATCATTTAATTCGTGAGATAGTGCATAGAGGGGATGTAGTTGTCGCCAAGATTGCGTCAGAGAACAACTTGGCGGACCTGTTTACTAAAAGTTTACCCCAGAAGACTATTGATAGGCATGTAGAAGGATTAGGTGTCAGAATTGTAGACGCATGGTTATGAGTCTAAGTGGGAGATTGTTAGGATATACTATAAGTCATGCGTATTGTTATAGTATTCATTATGGAACAATTGTTTATTTACTTATTCAATTCAATAAAGTCTTATTTTAAATAGATCATGTATTGGTTTGTGTGTTCGTTGCTTATATAGTAGATGATTTAGTGTATGGAGTTTAGCTTATACATGGAAGATTAAACCATTGGTTCTTATAAGTTATAAAGTTTATGTTCACAATCTAATGATGTAGTTGGACAAAACATCACAATGACACAAGATTAAAAGTAATTTATCTTGATTATGGGAATGGTCTAATTCCAACTTTTTGTGCTAGTACATTTTGTATGTATTGAACGGATCAAGTAGGGATAAGTATTTTATACTGACTTAATAAAATAATTTCTCTAGTCCATTCAATGTACTTATACTCTTAATCTTGATATACTTATTATTAATTGTGTGTGTCACTTATTGTTTTGATTTATTAAAAGACAAGATTCTTTCATGAGTCAATAAGCCTGGTAAATTGGACAATAATGATATACATTGACGAAGTAATAATTAGTTGATAGAATCCATGTCTCGGTTTTTGAGATTGATGATACTTCTTTATGAAAGCTTATAAGTTTTCATGTGTAAACTCGGCCGGTGAATTTTGTATCCGACACATGAAATAAGTTAAGCAGAAGTCTAAAGGAAGAAATCAATAAATTAAATTGTCAGTAATTTAATTTGATTGGTTAGTATCTGAATCTTAACATGGGAAGTTAAATAAGGTTTTATGGAAGGATTTTGAAATTGAACTAAGGAGTACAATTGCGAATTTTTAGTGGAATAATTCGTAATTATTATGGTAGAAATTAATTTCAAAATTAATTCCATAATAGGAAGCCTTGTTAATTGAATTATGTGTTCCCTGCTGTGCCTAAATAATAGGAAATAAAGGAAACATTTCTGTAGTGGAAGAAGAAAACCTAACAGGTTTTGGAAAAAGGGTTTTGACCTAAAAACGTAGCTATATATACATGGCATATAGCTGGCCGTTTTTACACATAGAAAAATACACGTTTTTTTCCTTGAATTTTGCCCACCCAAAATTATCTCTTTCCGGACATTATTTAGGTAACACAGTAAAAGACTGTGGAAGCTTGCTGAGGTCTTGCAACTCTGGAACTGGAAACGGATATCGAATTATTTTGTTCACGCTTCAAAAAATAACTCGAATAATCTCAGTATATGCTAATTATTTAATTTACACATGAATATAATGATATAATTACTTCTGCTGCGATATACAATCATCACTGAATTCTTTCTATAATCTTTGGCTAATGGGCTATCTCTGTAAATACGACAACACGATCGACCCGAGATTGTTTTCCATTTTTTCACTTTTGATTTTTTTTTTTTAAAGAAACCAATTTCAAATGATTATCATGGCAAAGAATACAGAATTGCCCGATTCAAATTCCTATTTTCCCATATCTGTAACGATTACATCTGCCAACAATGAATTTAATTAAGTTAATGTCTATACTAGAGGTGTACATGAATCAGTTGGTTCGGCTTTTATTAAAATCTAACCAAATTATTATATCGGTTTGGATTGGTTCGATTTTGTCGAGTTTTTTAAATTTTTTTATTATATGAATATTATTTCAATCTTACTTTGTTAAATTTTTGATAAGTAAATATATATTTAGTAAAAATTAATAAATATATGATCTATTAAAATATTATGGAAGAATTTTCTTAATAATACGTGATAGTTATTTTTTAGTCGCCTGACAATAATTTTACGTTGATGTACACTTTCAAGATTAACCGAATTTAATAATTAAACATAAAAATAAATATGAACCCCTATAATGATATGTTCTATTTAATTTTAAATTATCAAAATATAATTTCTATTTCGAAAAAGATATAAGAATTTAATAGATCTTGACATATGAATATGAAAAAATAAAGAGATGGATGCATTTCACTAACACTTGATAAGAAAATGTTCATACAACCCATTATTTAGGGTCTTTTGCATCCGTACCCACTTTTTGTGCCACGTTTTAACTTATACCCGCTTTGTAAAAA
>ML357484.1:0-26494 GCA_005239505.1 Nicotiana paniculata | reverse complement strand
CGGAATTCCTTTTTAATTGCTATAAAATGCCAAAAAATGTAATTTGATCATTTCAAAGCATTATTTATGGTTCCTTGGGTCATATTTTATATCCCGGACAAATATCATACGATCCGGTACCGGCTCCGTAGCAAGAAGTCTGACCTGGACCACGGCAGGCGATAATACAGGCATGGCTGGCGCAATTCTAGTTTAATTGCCATAAAATGACAAAAAATGTAACTTCATCATTTCAAAGTTTTGGTTATGGTTCCTTGGGTGATATTTTATGTACCGAAAAAATATCATGCAATTCAGTACCGGCTACGTACCACGGCATCCGGCCTGGACCATGGAAGGCACTAATACAGGCACGACTCGCGGACTTCCAGTTTAATTGCCATTAAATGCCAAAAAATATAACTTGATCATTTCTAAGCATTTTTTATGGTTCCTTGGGTCATTATTTAAGTCCCGGACAAATATCATGTGATTCGGTACCGTCTACGTACCACAGCGTTCGGCCTGGACCATGGCAGGCGATAATACAGGCACGACTGGCGGAATTCCATTTTAATTACAGTAAAATGCCAAAAAATGTAAGTTGATCATTTCGAAGTGTTGGTTATGGTTCCTTGGGTGTTATTTTATGTCCCGGAAAAATATCATGCGATCCAGTATCGGCTCCATACCAAGGCGTCCGGCCTGGACCGTGGTAGGCGATAATACAGGCACGACTGTCGGAATTCCTGTTTAATTGCTATAAAATGCCAAAAAAATATAACTTCATCATTTCAAAGCGTTAGTTATGGTTCCTTGGGTCATATTTGATATCCCGGAAAAATATCATGCGATCTGGTACCGGCTCCGTACCAAGGCGTCCGGCCTAGACCATGGCATGCGATAATATATGCACGACTGATGGAATTCCAGTTTAATTGCCATAAAATGCCAAAAAATGTAACTTGATCATTTCGAAGCATTGGTTATGGTTCCTTGGTTCGTATTTTATGTCCAGAAAAAATGTCATGAGATCAAGTACCGGCTCCGTACCAAGGCGTCCGGGCGGGACCATGGCATGCGATAATACATGCACGACTGGCGGAATTCCAGTTTAATAACAATAAAATGCCAAAAAATGTAATTTGATCATTTCAATGCGTTGTTTATGGTTCCGTGGGTCATATTTGATGTCCCGGAAAAATATCATGTCGTCCGATAACGGTAGTGTTCCAAGGCATCCGGCCTTGACCATGGAAGACGATAATACGGGAACAACTGGCGGAATTCTAGTTTAACTGGCATAAATGCCAAAACATGTAACTTAATCATTTCGAGGCGTTGGTTATGTTTCCTTGGGTCTTATTTGATGTCCCGGACAAATATCATGTGATCCAGTACTGGCTGCGTACCAAGGTGTCCGGCCTGGACCATGGCAGGCGCTAATACAGGCACGACTGGCGGAATTTCAGTTTAATTGCCATAAAATGCCAAAAAATGTAACTTGATCATTTCTAAGCATTGGTCTTGGGTCATATTTGATATCCTAGACAAATATCATGCGATCCGGCACCGGCTCCGTACCAAGGCGTCCGGCCTGGACCATGGCAGGCGATAATATATGCACGACTAGCGGAATTCCAGTTTAATTGCCATAAAATGCCAAATAATGTAACTTGATCATTTCGAGGCGTTGGTTGTGGTTCCTTGGGTCGTACTTGATGTCTCGAAAAAATATCATGAGATCCGGTACCGGCTCCGTACCAAGGCGTCCGGGCTGAACCATGGAAGGCGATAATACATGCACGAGTGTCGGAATTCAAGTTTAATTGCTATAAAATGCCAAAAAATATAACTTCATCATTTCAAAGCGTTAGTTATGGTTCCTTGGTTCATATTTGATATCCCGGAAAAATATCATGCGATCCGGCACCGGCTCCGTACCAAGGCGTCCGGCCTGGACCATGGCAGGCGATAATACATGCACGACTGGCGGAATTCCAGTTTAATTGCCATAAAATGCCAAAAAATGTAATTTGATCATTTTGAAGCGTTTTTATGGTTCCATGGATCATAATTGATGTCCCGAAAAAATTTCATGCCATCCGGTAACGGCTCTGTACCAAGGCGTCCGTCCTGGACCATGGCAGGCGATAATACAGGCACGACTGGCGGAATTCCAGTTTAATTGGCATAAAATGCCAAAAAATCTAACTTAATCATTTCGAGGAATTGGTTATGGTTCCTTGGGTCGTATTTGATATCCCAGAAAAATATCATGCGATCTGGTACTGGCTCCGTACCAAGTCGTCCGGCTTGGACCATGGGAGGCGATAATACATGCCCGACCGACGGAATTCCAGTTTAATTACCATAAAATGTCAAAAAATGTAACTTGATCATTTCGAAGCGTTGTTTATGGTTCCTTGGTTTGTATTTGATGTCACGGAAAAATATCATGCGATCCGGTATCGGCTCCATACCAAGGCGTCCGGCCTGGACCATGGATGGCGATAATATATGCACGACTAGCGGAATTCTAGTTTAACAGCAATAAAATGCCAAAAGATGTAACTTGATCGTTTCGAAGTGTTGGTTATGGTTCCTTGGGTCTTATTTGATGTTCCGGACAAAGATCATGAGATTTGGTGCTTGCTCCATACCAAGGAGTCCAACCTGGACCATGACAGGCGATAATACAGGCATGACTGGCGGAATTCAAGTTTAATTGCCAAAAAATGCCAAAATATGTAACTTGATCATTTCGAAGTGTTGGTTATGGTTCCTTGGGTCATATTTGATGTCTTGGACAAATATCATGCGATCTGGTACCGGCTCCGTAACAAGGTGTCCGACCTGGACCATGGTAGGCGATAGTAGAGGCACGACTGGCGGAATTCCAGTTTAATTGCATAAAATACAAAAAAATGTAACTTGATCATTTCGAAGCATTGGTTATGGTTCCTTGTGTCGTATTTGATGTCCCGGAGAAATATCATGATACCCGGTACTGGCTCTATACCAAGGCGTCCAGTCTGGACCATGGCAGGCGATAATACAGACACGAGTGGCGGAATTTCAGTTTAATTGCCATAAAATGCAAGAAAAATGTAACTTGATCATTTCGAAGCGTTGGTTATGGTTCCTTGTGTCGTATTTGATGTCCCGGAGAAATATCATGCCACGATCCATGCTGATCCACGCCCCGAGTCGATCGACGGACCGGCTCAACACCATTCCACATCCGACCGGGGCGCATCGCCGGCCCCTATCCGCTTCCCTCCTGACAATTTCAAGCACTCTTTGACTCTCTTTTCAAACACGTTTTCATCTTTCCCTCGCGGTACTTGTTCGCTATCGGTCTCTCGCCCGTATTTAGCCTTGGACGGAATTTCCAGTTTAATTGCCATATAATGCCAAAAAAATTAACTTGATCATTTCGAGGCGTTGGTTATGGTTTCTTGTGTCGTATTTGATGTATCGGACAAAGATCATGAGATTTGGTACTGGCTCCGTACCAAGGAGTCCGACTTGCACCATGGCAGCCGATAATACAGGCATGACTAGCGGAATTCAAGTTTAATTGTCAAAAAATGCCAAAATATGTAACTTGATCATTTAGAAGCGTCGGTTATGGTTCTTTGGGTCATATTTGATGTCCCGGACAAATACTATGCGATTCGGTACCGGCTACGTACCACGGCATCTGGCCTGGACCATGGCAGGCGATACTACTGGCACGACTTACGGAATTCCAGTTTAATTGCCATAAAAAGACAAAAAATGTAACTTGACCATTTCGAAGAGTTGGTTATGGTTCCTTGGGTTTTATTTGATGTCCTCGAAAAATATCATGCAATCCGGTATCGGATCCATACCATGGCGTCCGACCTGGACCATGGATGGCGATAATACAGGCACGACTAGTGGAATTCTAGTTTAATAGCCATAAAATGCCAAAAGATGTAACTTGATCATTTCAAAGCATTGGTTATGGTTCCTTGGGTCGTATTTGATGTCCCAGACAAATATCATGCTATCCGGTACCAGCTCTGTACCAAGCCACTAGTCTGGACTATGGCAGGCGATAATACAGGCATGGGTGGCGGAATTCAAGTTTAATTACAACAAAATGCAAAAAAATGTAACTTGATAATTTCGAAGCGTTGGTTATGGTTCCTTGTGTCGTATTTTATGTCCCGGAGAAGTATCATGATATCCAATACGGGCTCCGTACCAAGGTGTCCGGCCTGGACCATGGCAGGTGATAATATAAGCACGACTGGCAGAATTCCAGTTAAATTGCCATAAAATGCAAAAAATATGTAATTTTATCATTTCGAAGCATTGGTTATGGTTACTTTTGTTGTATTTGATGTCCCGAAAAAATATCATGCGATTCGGTATCGGCTCCATACCAAGGCATCCGGCCTGGACCATGGTAGGCGATAATAGAGGCACGACTGGCAAAATTGCAATTTAATTGCCATAAAATGCCAAAAAATGTAACTTGATGATTTCGAAGAGTTGGTTATGGTTCCTTGGGTCGTATTTGATGACCTGGATAAATATCATGCTATCCAGTACCGACTCCGTTCCAAGGTGTCCGGTCTGGACCATGGCAGGCGATAATACAGGCACGACTTGCGAAATTCCAGTTTAATTGCCATAAAATGCCAAAAAATGTAACTTGATCATTTCGAAGCATTGGTTATGGTTCCTTGGGTCGTATTTGATGTCCCGATCAAATATCATGCAATCCGGCACCGGCTTCATACCAAGGCGTCCGGTCTGGGCCATGGGAGGTGATAAATACAGGCACGACTGGCGGAATTCCAGTTTAATTGCCATAAAATGCCAAAAAATGTAACTTGATAATTTCGAAGAGTTGGTTATGGTTCCTTGTGTTGTATTTTATGTCCCAGACAAATATCATATGATCCGGCTACGTACCAAGGCGTATTTGATGTCCCGGACAAATTCATGTGATTCGGTACCGACTACGTAACAAGGCGTCCGGCCTGGATCATGGAAGGCGATAATGCAGGCACGACTTGGCAGAGTTCTAGTTTAATTGCCATAAAATGCCAAAACATCATTTCGAAGAGTTGGTTATGGTTTCTTGGGTTGTATTTGATGTCCCGGAGAAATATTATGCGATCCGGTACCAGATCTGAACCAAGGCGTCCGGCATGGACCATGGATGGCAGTAATACAGGCACGACTGGCGGAATTCCAATTTAATTGCCATAAAATACCAAAAATGTAACTTGACCATTTCGAAGTGTTGGTTATGCTTCCTTGGGTCGTATTTGATGTCCCTGAGAAATATCATGCGATCCGGTACTAGCTCCGTAGCAAGGTGTCCGGCCTGGACCATGGCAGGTGATAATACAGGCACAATTGGCTGAATTCAAGTTTAATTGCTATAAACTGCAAAAAAGTGTAACTGATCATTTAGAAGCGTTGGTTATGGTTCTTTGGGTCGTATTGGATGTCCCGGACAAATATCATGCGATCCAGTACCGACTCCGTACCAAGGCGTCCGGACTGGACCATGGCAGTCGATAATACATGCACGACTTGCAGAATTCTAGTTTAATTGCCATAAAATGTCAAAAAAGGTAAAATAATCATTTTGAAGTGTTGGTTATGGTTACTTGTGTCATATTTGATATCTCGGACAAATATCATGAGATTTGGTACCGTCTCTGTACCAAGGATCCGACCTGGACCACGGAAGGCGATAATACAGGCATGACTAGCTGATTTCAAGTTTAATTGCCAAAAAATGCCAAAATATGTAACTTGATCATTTCGAAGTGTTGGTTATGGTTCCTTGGGTCATATTTCATATCACGGACAATGTCATGCGACCCGGTACTAGCTCCGTACCAAGGCGTCCGGCCTGGACCATGGCAGGCGATAATACAGGCGCGACTGGCAGAATTCCAATTTAATTGCCATAAAATGCTAAAAATGTAACTTGATCATTTCGAAGCGTTGGTTATGGTTCCTTGGGTGGTATTTGATGTCCCGGAAAATATCATGCGATCCAGTACCAGCTCCATACCAAGGCGTCCGGCTTGGACCATGGCAGGCGATATTACAGGCAGGACTAGCGGAATTCCAGTTTAATTTCCATAAAATTCCAAAAAATGTAACTTGATCATTTCGAAGAGTTGGTTATGGGTACTTCGATCGTATTTGATGATTCGGACAAATATCATGGGATGCGGTACCGGCTCCATACCAAGGTGTCCGGCCTGGACCATGGATGGCGATAATACATGCACGACTGGTGGAATTCCAGTTTAATTGTCATAAAATTTTACTTGATCATTTTAAAGAATTGGTTATGGTTCCTTGGGTCATATTTGATGTCCCGGACAAATATCATGCAACCCGGTACCAGCTCCGTACCAAGGCGTCCGGCCTGGACCATGGCAAGCGATATTAAAGGCACGACTAGCGGAATTCCAGTTTAATTGCCATAAAATGTAACTTGATAATTTCGAAGCGTTGGTTATGGTTACTTGTGTTGTATTTGATGTCTCGGACAAGTATCATGCTTTCTGGTACCGGCTCCGTACCGGCTCCGTACCAAGGCGTCCGGCCTGGACCATGGCAGGCGATAATACAGGCACGATTTGCGGAATTCCAGTTGAATTGTCATAAAATGCCAAAAAATGTAACTTGACCATTTCGAAGCGTTGGTTATGGTTACTTGTGTTGTATTTGATGTCTCGGACAAGTATCATCCTTTCTGGTACCGGCTCCGTACCGGCTCCGTACCAAGGCGTCCGGCCTGGACCATGGCAGGTGATAATACAAGCACGACTTGCGGAATTCCAACTTAATTTCCATAAAATGCAAAAATATGTAACTTGATCATTTCGAAGAGTTGGTTATGGTTAATTGGGTCCTATTTGATGTCCCAGATCGATACCATGCAATCCAGTATCGGCTCCATACCAAGGTGTCCGGCCTAGACCGTGGATGGTGATAATACATGCACGACTGGCGGAATTCCAGTTTAATTCCATAAAGTGTAACTTGATCATTTTGAAGCTTTGGTTATGGTTACTTGGGTCATATATGATGTCCTGGACAAATATCTTGGGATCTGGTACCGGCTCCGTACCAAGGTGTCCGGCCTGGACACTGGCAGGCGATAATACAAGCACGACTAGCAAAATTCAAGTTTAATTGCCGTAAAATGCCAAAACATGTAACTTGATCATTTCGAAGCATTGGTTATGGTTCCTTGGGTCATATTTGATGTCCGGACAAATATCATGCGATCCGGAACCTTCTCCGTACCAAGCGGTCCGGCCTGGACCATGCCAGGCGATAATACAGGCACGACTGGCGGAATTCTAGTTTAATTGCCATAAAATGCCAAAAAATGTAAATTGATCATTTCGAAGCATTGGTTATAGTTCCTTGGGTCGTATTTTTTATGTGCCGGAGAAATATCATGTGATCCGGTACCAGCTTCGTACCATGGCGTCCAGCCTGGACTATGGCAGGCGATAATACAGGCACGGCTGGCGGAATTCCAGTTTAATTGCAATAAAATTCCAAAAAATGTAACTTGATCATTTCAAAGCATTGGTTATGAATCCTTGGGATGTATTTGATGTCCCGGACAAATATCATGCGATTCGGTAGCGGCTACGTACCAAGGCGTCCGGCCTGGATCATGGAAGGCGATAATGCAGGCACGACTAGGCAGAATTCTAGTTTAATTGCCATAAAATGCAAAAAAATACTTTCGAAGAGTTGGTTATGGTTTCTTGGGTTGTATTTGATGTACCGGACAAATATTATGCGATCCGATACCAGATCCGTACCAAGGCGTCCGGCATGGACCATGGATGGCGATAATACACGCACGAATGGCTGAATTCCAGTTTAATTGCCATAAAATGCCAAAAAATGTAACTTGATCATTTCGTAGCATTGGTTATGGTTCCTTGGGTCATATTTGATGTCCCGGACAAATATCATGTGATCTGGTACAGGCTCCGTACCGAGGCGCCCGGCCTGGACCATGGCAGGCGGTAATACAGGCACGACTGGCGGAATTTCAATTTAATTGCCATAAAATGCCAAAAATGTAACTTGATCATTTCGAAGTGTTGGTTATGGTTCCTTGGGTCGTATTTGATGTCCCTGAGAAATATCATGCGATCCAGTACTGGCTCCGTAGCAAGGCGTCCGGCCTGGACCATGGCAGGTGATAATACAGGCACGATTGGCTGAATTCAAGTTTAATTGCTATAAAAGGCCAAAAAATGTAACTTGATCATTTAGAAGGGTTGGTTATGGTTCTTTGGGTTGTATTGGATGTCCCGGAAAAATATCATGCGATCTAGTATCTGCTCCGTACCAAGGCGTCCGGACTGGACCATGGCAGGCGATAATACATGCACGATTGGCAGAATTCCAGTTTAATTTCCATAAAATGTCAAAAAAGGTAAACTAATCATTTCAAAGTGTTGGTTATGGTTCCTTGTGTCATATTTGATGTCTCAGACAAATATCATGAGATTTGGTACTGGTTTTGTACCAAGGATCCGACCTGGACCACGGAAGGCGATAATACAGGCATGACTAGCTGATTTCAAGTTTAATTGCCTAAAAATGCCAAAAAATGTAACTTGATCATTTCGAAGTGTTGGTTATGGTTCCTTGGGTCATATTTCATATCACGGACAATGTCATGCGACCCGGTACTACCTCCGTACCAAGGTGTCCGGCCTGGACCATGGCAGGCTATAACACAGGCATGACAGGCAGAATTCCAATTTAATTGCCATAAAATGCCAAAAATGTAACTTGATCATTTCGAAGCGTTGGTTATGGTTCCTTGGGTGGTATTTAATGTCCCGGAAAAATTTCATGCGATCCAGTACCAGCTCCGTACCAAGGCATCCGGCTTGGACCATGGCAGGCGATATTACAGGCAAGACTAGCGGAATTCGAGTTTAATTGCCATAAAATGCCAAAAAATGTAACTTGATCATTTCGAAGAGTTGGTTATGGGTACTTCGGTCATATTTCATATCACGGACAATTTCATGCGACCCGGTACTGGCTCCATACTGACGCGCCCGGCCTGGACCATGGCAGGCGGTAATACAGGCACGATTAGCGGAATTCCAATTTAATTGCCATAAAAAGCCAAAAATGTAACTTGATAATTTCGAAGTGTTGGTTATGGTTCCTTGGGTCGTATTTGATGTCCCTGAGAAATATCATGCGATCCGGTACTGGCACCTTAGCAAGGCGTCCGGCCTGGACCATGGCAGGTGATAATATAGGCACGATTGGCTGAATTCAAGTTTAATTGCTATAAAATGCCAAAAAATATAACTTGATCATTTAGAAGCGTTGGTTATGGTTCTTTGGGTCATATTGGATGTCCCGGACAAATATCATGCAATCCAGTTCCGGCTCCGTACCAAGGCGTCCGGACTGGACCATGGTAGGCGATAATACATGCACGACTGGCAGAATTCCAGTTTAATTGCCATAAAATGTCAAAAAAATGTAAACTAATCATTTCGAAGTGTTGGTTATGGTTCCTTGTGTCATATTTGATGTCTCGGACAAATATCATGAGATTTGGTACCGGCTCTGTACCAAGGACCCGACCTGGACCATGGAAGGCGATAATACAGGCATGACTAGCGGATTTCAAGTTTAATTGCCAAAAAATTCCAAAAAATGTAACTTGATCATTTCGAAGTGTTGGTTATGGTTCCTTGGGTCATATTTCATATCACGGACAATGTCATGTGACCCGGTACTGGCTCCGTACCAAAGCGTCCGGCCTGGACTATGGCAGGCGATAATACAGGCACGACTGTCGGAATTCCAATTTAATTGCCATAACATGCCAAAAAAATGTAACTTGATCATTTCAGAGCGTTTGTTATTGTTTTGTGGGTCGTATTTGATATCCTGGAGAAATATCATGCAATCTGATACCGGCTCTGTACCAAGGCATCCTACCTGGACCATGGCAGGTGATAACGGAGGCACGATTGATGAAATTCCAGTTTAATTGCCATAAAATGCAAAAAAATGTAACTTGATCATTTCGAAGCGTTGGTTATGGTTCCTTGGGTCATATTTCATATCCCAAAAAATATCATGTGACCCGGTGCCAGCTCCGTACCAAGGCGTCCGGCCTGTACCATGGTAGGCGATAATACAGGCACGACTGTCGGAATTCCAGTTTAATTGCCATAAAATGACAAAAATATGTAACTTGATCATTTCAGAGCGTTGGATATGGTTCCGTGGGTCGTATTTGATGTCTTGGAGAAATATCATGCGATTCGGTACCAGCTCTGTACCAAGGCGTCCAGTCTGGACCATGGCAGGTGATAAAAGAGGCACGACTGGCGGAATTCCAGTTTAATTGCCTTAAAATGCCAAAAAATATAACTTGATCATTTCGAAGCGTTGGTTATGGTTCCTTGGGTTGTATTTGATGTCCACGACAAATATCATGCGATCCGGTACCGGCTCCGTACCAAGGCGTCCGGCCTGGACCAAGGCAGGTGCTAATACAGGCACGACTGTCAGAATTCCAGTTTAATTGCCATAAAATGCCAAAAATATGTAACTTGATCATTTCAGAGCATTGGTTATGGTTTCGTGGGTCTTATTTGATGTCCTGGATAAATATCATGCGATTCGGTACCAGCTCTGTACCAAGGCGTCCAGTCTGGACCATGGCAGGCTATAATAGAGGCACGACTGGCGGAATTCCAGTTTAATTGCCATAAAATGCCAAAAAATATAACTTGATCATTTCGAAGCGTTGGTTATGGTTCCTCGGGTTGTATTTGATGTCTAGGACAAATATCATGCGATCTGGTACCGGCTCCGTACCAAGGCGTCCGGCCTGCACCAAGGCAGGCGCTAATATAGGCACGACTGGCAGAATTCAAGTATAATTGCCATAAAATGCTAAAAAATGTAACTTGATCATTTCGAAGTGTTGGTTATGGTTCCTTGGGTCATATTTCCTAACCAGGACAATATCATGCGACCCAGTACCGGCTCCGTACCAAGGCGTCCGGCCTATATCATGGCACGCGATAATTAAAGGCACGACTATTGGAATTTTAGTTTAATTTCCATTAAATGCCAAAAATATGTAACTTGATCATTTCAGAGCGTTGGTTATGGTTCCATGGGTCGTATTTGATGTCCTGGAGAAATATCATGCGATCCGATACCGGATCTGTACCAAGGCGTCCGGCCTGGACCATGGCAGGCGATAATAGAGGCACGACTGACGAAATTCCAGTTTAATTGCCATAAAATTCCAAAAACTATAACTTCATCGTTTTGAAGCATTGGTTATGGTTACTTGGGTCATATTTGATGTCCCGGACAAATATCATGCAACTCGGTAGCAGATCCGTACCAAGGCGTTCGGCCTGGACCATGGCAGGCGATAATACAGGCACGACTGGCGAAATTCCAGTTTAATTGCCATAAAATGCCAAAAAATGTAACTTGATCATTTCGAAGCGTTGGTTATGGTTCCTTGGGTCGTATTTGATGTCCCGGACTAATATCATACTATCCGATACCGGCTCCATACCAAGGCGTCCGACCTGGACCATGGCAGGCGATAATATAGGCACGACTGGCGCAATTCCAGTTTAATTGCCATAAAATGCCAAAAAATCTTACTTGATCATTTCGAAGCGTTTTTTATGGTTTCTTTGGTCGTGTTTGATGTCCTGGACAAATATCATGCGATCCGATACCGGCTTCATACCAAGGCGTCCGGCCTGGACCATGGCAGGCGATAATACAGGCACGACTAGCGGAATTCTACTATAATTGCCACAAAATGCCAAAAAATGTAACTTGATCATTTTGAAGCGTTGTTTATGGTTCCTTTGGTCGTATTTGATGTCCCGGTCAAATATCATGCGATCCGGTATCGGCTCTGTACCAAGGAGTCCGTCCTAGACCATGGCAGGCGCTAATACAGGCACGATTGGCTGAATTCCAGTTTAATTGCCATAAAATGCCAAAAAATGTAACTTGATCATTTCAAAGTTTTGGTTATGGTTCCTTGGGTCATATTTGATGTACCGAAAAAATATCATGTGATTCGGTACTGGCTACGTACCACGGCGTATGGCCTAGAACATGGCAGGCAATAATACAGGCACAACTTGCGGAATTCCAGTTTAATTGCCATAAAATTCCAAAAAATGTAACTTGATCATTTCGCAACATTGGTTATGAATCCTTGGGTTGTATTTTATGTCCCGGACAAATATCATGCAATTCGGTACCGGCTACGTACCAAGTCGTCCGGCCTGGACCATGGAAGGCGATAATGCAGGCACGACTGTCACAATTCCAGTTTAATTGCCATAAAATGCCAAAAATATGTAACTTGATCATTTCAGAACATTGGTTATAGTTCCATGGGTCGTATTTGATGTCCTGGAGAAATATCATGCAATCTGGTACCGGCTCTGTACCAAGGCGTCCGGCCTGGACCATGGCAGGCGATAATAGAGGCACGATTGACGGAATTCCAGTTTAATTGCCATAAAATGCCAACAAATGTAATTTGATCATTTCGAAGTTTTGGTTATGGTTCCTTGGGTCATATTAATTTCTCGGACAAATATCATGCGATTCGGTACCAGCTACGTACCACGGCGTCTGCCCTGGACCATGGCAGGCGATAATACAGGCACGACTTGGCGGAATTCCAGTTTAATTGCAATAAATGCCAAAAAAAGTAACTTGATCATTTTGAAGTTTTGGTTATGGTTCCTTGGGTCATATTTGACGTCCCGGAAAATATTATGTGATTCAGTACCGGCTACGTACCACAGCGTCCGGTCTGGACCATGGCAGGCGATGATACAGGCATGACTTGGCGGAATTCAAGTTTAATTGCCAGAAAATGCCAAAAAATGTAACTTGATCATTTTGAAGAGTTGGTTAAGGTTCCTTGGGTTGTATTTGATTTCCCGGAAAAATATCATGTGATCCGGTACCGGCTCCATACCAAGGCGTCCGCCCTGGGCCATGGATGGCGATAATACATGCACGACTGGCGGAATTACAGTTTAATTGCCATAAAATGCAAAAACATGTAACTTGATCATTTCGAAGCATTATTTCTGGTTCCTTGGGTCATATTTAATGTCCCAGACAAATATCATGCGACCCGGTACCGGATTCGTACTAAGGTATCCGGCCTGGACCATGGCAGGCGATACTACAGGCACGACTGACGGAATTTCAGTTTAATTGCCATAAAATGCCAAAAATATGTAACTTGATCATTTCAGCGCATTGGTTATGGTTCCATGGGTCGTATTTGATGTCTTGGAGAAATATCATGTGATCCGGTACCGGCTCTAAACCAAGGCGTCCGGCCTGGACCATGGCAGGCGATATTAAAGGTCGACTAGCGGAATTCCAGTTTAATTGCCATAAAATGCCAAAAAATGTAACTTGGTCATTTCGAAGTATTGGTTAGGGTTCTTTGGGTCGTATTTGATGTCCCGTACAAATATCATGCTATCCGATACCGGCTCCATACCAAGGCGTCCGCCCTTGACCATGGCAGACGCTAATACAGGCACGACTGGCGGAATTCTAGTTTAATTGCCATAAAATACCAAAAATGTAACTTGATCATTTCGAAGCGTTGGTTATGGTTCCTTGGGTCGTATTTGATGTCCCAGAGAAATATCATGTGATCCGGTACCAGCTTCATGCCAAGGCGTCCGGCCTGGCCTGTGGCAGGCGATAATACAGGCACGGCTAGCAGAATTCCTGTTTAATTGTAATAAAATTCCAAAAAATGTAACTTGATCATTTCAAAGCGTTGGTTATGAGTCATTGGGTTGTATTTGATGTCCCGGAAAAATATCATGCGATTCGATACCGGCTACATACCAAGGTGTCCGGCCTGGATCATGGAAGGCGATAATGCAAGCACGACTTGGCAGAATTCTAGTTTAATTGCCATAAAATGCCAAAAAATCCTTTCGAAGAGTTGGTTATGGTTTCTTGGGTTTTATTTGATGTCTCGGACAAATATCATTCGATCCGGTACCAGATCCGTACCAAGGCGTCCGGCATGGACCATGGATAGCGATAATACACGCACGACCTGCTGAATTCCAGTTTAATTGCCATAAAATGCCAAAAAATGTAACTTGATCATTTCGTAGCGTTGGTTATGGTTCCTTGGGTCGTATTTGATGTCCCTGAGAAATATCATGCGATCCGGTACCGGCTCCGTAGCAAGGCGTCCGGCCTGGACCATGGCAGGTGATTATACAGGTACGATTGGCTAAATTCAAGTTTAATTGCTATAAAATGCCAAAAAATGTAACTTGATCATTTAGAAGCGATGGTTATGATTCTTTGGGTCGTATTTGATTTCCCGAACAAATATCATGCGATCCAGTAGCGGCTCCGTACTAAGGCGTCTGGACTGGACCATGGCAGGCGATAATACATGCACGACTGGCAGAATTCCAGTTTAATTGCCATAAAATGCCAAAAAATGTAAACTAATCATTCGAAGCGTTGGTTATGGTACCTTGTGTCATATTTGATGTCTCGGACAAATATCATGAGATTTAGTACCGGCTCCGTACCAAGGATCCAACCTGGACCATGGAATGCGATATTACAGGCATAACTAGCGGATTTTAAGTGTAATTGCCAAAAAATGTAACTTAATCATTTCGAAGCGTTGGTTATGGTTCCTTGGGTCATATTTCATTTCACGGACAATGTCATGCGACCCGGTGCTGGCTCTGTACCAAGGCGTCCGGCCTGGACCATGGTAGGCCATAATACAAGCACGACTGTCGGAATTCCAGTTTAATTGCCATAACATGCCAAAAAAATGTAACTTGATCATTTCAGAGCGTTGGTTATGGTTCTGTGGGTCGTATTTGATGTCCTGGAAAAATATCATGCGATCCGGTACCTGCTCTGTACCAAGGCGTCCTTCTTGGACCATGGCAGGTTATAACAGAGGCACGACTGACGGAATTCCAGTTTAATTGCCATAAAATGCCAAAAAATGTAACTTGATCATTTCGAAGCGTTGGTTATGGTTCCTTGGATCGTATTTGATGTCCACGACAAATATCATGCGATCCGGTACCGTCTCCGTACCAAAGCGTCTGGCCTGGACCATGGCAGGCGCTAATACAAGCACGAGTGGCGGAATTCCAGTTTAATTGCCATAAAATGCCAAAAAATGTAACTTGATCATTCCGTAGCATTGGTTATGGTTCCTTGGGTCATATTTCATATCCCAGAAAATATCATGTGACCCGGTACTGGCTCCGTACCAAGGCCTTCGGCCTGTACCATGGCAGGCGATAAAAAAGGAACGAGTGGCAGATTTCCCGTTTAATTGCCATAAAATGCAAAAAAATGTAACTTGATCATTTCGAAGCGTTGGTTATGGTTCCTTGTGTCGTATTTGATGTCCCGAAGAAATATCATGCCACAATCCACGCTGGTCCACGCCCCGAGTCGATCGGCGGACCGACTCAACACCATTCTACGTCCGACCGAGGCACATCGCCGGCCCCTATCCGCTTTCCTCCTGAAGATTTCAAGCACTCTTTGACTCTCTTTTCAAATTCCTTTTCATCTTTCCCTCGCGGTACTTGTTCGCTATCGGTCTCTCGCCCGTATTTAGCCTTGGACGAAATTTCCAATTTAATTGCTTTAAAATGCCAAAAAATGTAACATGATCATTTCGAGGCATTGGTTATGGTTCCTTGTGTCGTATTTGATGTCTCGGACAAAGATCATGTGATTTAGTACTGGCTCCGTACCAAGGAGTCCGACCAGGACCATGGCAGGTGATAATACAGGCATGACTGGCGGAATTCAAGCTTAATTGCAAAAAAATGCCAAAATATGTAACTTGATCATTTCAAAGTGTTGGTTATGGTTACTTGGGTCATATTTGATGTCCCGGACAAATATCATGCAATTCGGTACCGACTACGTACAACGACGTCCAGCCTGAACCATGGCAGGCGATAATACAGGCACGGCTGACGGAATTCCAAATTAATTGCCATAAAAAGACAAAAAATGTAACTTGACGATTTCGAAGAGTTCGTTATGGTTCCTTGGGTTTTATTTGATGTCCCAGAAAAATATCATGCGATCCGGTATCGGCTCCATACCAAGGTGTTCGGCCTGGACCATGGATGGCGATAATACAGGCACGACTAGCGGAATTCTAGTTTAATAGCCATAAAATGCCAAAAGATGTAACTTGATCATTTCGAAGCATTGGTTATGGTTCCTTGGGTCGTATTTGATGTCCCGGACAAATATCATGCTATCCGGTACCGGCTCTGTACCAAGGCGTCCAGTCTGGACTATGGCAGGCGATAATACAAGCACGTGTGGCAGAATTCAAGTTTAATTACAATAAAATGCAAAACAATGTAACTTGATCATTTCGAAGCGTTGGTTATGGTTCCTTGTGTCGTATTTTATGTCCCGGAGAAATATCATGCAATCCGGTACCGGCTCTGTACCAAGGCGTCCAGTCTGGACTATGGCAGGCGATAATACAGGCACGACTGGCGAAATTCCAGTTTAATTGCCATAAAATTCCAAAAAATGTAACTTGATCATTTTGAAGCATTTGTTATGGTTCCTCGTGTCGTATTTGAAGTCCCGGACAAATATCATGCGATTCAGTACCGGCTACGCACCAAGGTGTCCGGCCTGGACCATGGCAGGTGACAATAAAGAAACGACTTGGCGGAATTCCAGTTTAATTGCCATAAAATTCCAAAAAATGTAACTTGATCGTTTCGAAGAGTTGGTTATGGTTTCTTGGGTTGTATTTGATGTCCCGGACAAATATCATGCGGTCCGGTATCGGCTCCGTACCAAGGTTTCCGGCTTGGACCATGGCAGGCGATAATATAGGCACGAATGGCGGAATTCCAGTTTAACTACCATAAAATGCAAAAAAAAATGTAACTTGATAATTTCGAAGAGTTGGTTATGGTTCCTTGTGTTGTATTTGATTTCCCAGACAAATATCATACGATCCGGTATCGGCTCCGTACCAAGGCGTCTGGACTGGACCATGGCAGGGGATAATAGAGGCACGACTGGCGAAATTCCAGTTTAATTGCCATAAAATGCCAAAAATGTAATTTGATCGTTTCGAAGCGTTGGTTATGGTTCCTTGGGTCATATTTGATGACCTAGATTAATATCATGCTATCCAGTACTGGCTCCGTATTAAGGCATCCAGTCTGGACCATGGCAGGCGATAATACAGGCACGACTTGCGGAATTCCAGTTTAATTGCCATAAAATGCAAAAAAATGTAACTTGTTCATTTCGAAGCGTGGGTTACGGTTACTTGGGTTGTATTTGATGTACCAGAAAAATATCATGGTATCCGGTACCGGCTCCATACCAAGGCGTCCGGCCTGGACCATGGCAGGCGATAATAGAGGCACGACTGGCGGAATTCCAATTTAATAGCCATAAAATGTAACTTGATCATTTCGAAGCGTTGGTTATGGTTACTTGGGTCGTATTTGATGTCCCGGACAAGTATCATTATATCCGGTACCAGCTCCGTCCCGGAAAAATATCATGCGATCCAGTATCGGCTCCATACCAAGGTGTCTGGCCTGGACCATGGATGGCGATAATACAGGCACGACTTGCGGAATTCCAGTTTAATTGCCATAAAATGTAACTTGATCATTTCGAAGCATTGGTTATGGGTCCTTGGGTCATATTTGATGTCTCATACAAATATCATGCGATCCAGTACCAGCTCCCTACCAAGGCGTCCGGCCTGAACCATGGATGGTGATAATACAGCCACGACTGGCTGAATTATAGTTTAATTGCCAAAAAATGTAACTTGATCATTTCGAAGCGTTGGTTATGGTTCCTTGGGTCGTATTTGATGTCCCGGAGAAATATCATGCGATCCGGTACCAGCTTCGTACCAAGGCGTCCGGCCTGGACCATGGCAGGCGATATTACAGGCACGGCTAGCGGAATTCCAGTTTAATTGCCATAAAAATGCCAAAAATTGTAACTTGATCATTACGAAGCATTGATTATGGTTCCTTGGGTGGTATTTGATGTCCCAGACAAATATCATGCGATCCAGTACCAGCTTCGTACCAAGGCGTCCGGCATGGACCATGGCAGGCGATATTACAGGCAGGACTAGCGGAATTCCAGTTTAATTGCCATAAAATGCCAAATATTGTAACTTGATCATTTTGAAGAGTTGGTTATGGTTACTTAGGTCGTATTTGATGTTCCGGACAAATATCGTGCGATCCGGTACCGGCTCCATACCAAGGTGTCTGACCTAGACCATGGATGGCGATAATACATGCACGAGTGGCGGAATTCCAGTTTAATTTTCATAAAATGTAACTTGATCATTTCGAAGCATTGGTTATGGTTACTTGGGTCATATTTGATGTCCCGGAAAAATATTGTGACCCGGTACCAGCTCCGTACCAAGGCGTCCGGCCTGGACCATGGTAGGCGATATTACAGGAACGACTAGCGGAATTCCAGTTTAATTGCCATGAAATGCCAAACAAATGTAACTTGATAATTTCAAAGAGTTCGTTATGGTTACTTGGGTCGTATTTGATGTCCCAGAAAAATATCATGCGATCCAGTACCGGCTCCATACCAGGGTGTCCAGCCTGAACCATAGATGGTGATAATACATGCACGACTGGCTCATTCCAGTTTAATTGCCATAAAATGTAACTTGATCATTTTGAAGCGTTGGTTATGGTTCCTTGGGTCATATTTGATGTCCCGGACAAATATCATGCGATCCGGTACTGGCTCCATACCAAGTTGTCCGGCCTGGACCATGGATGGTGATAATACAGGCACGACTAGCGGAATTCCAGTTTAATTGCCATAAAATGTAACTTGATCATTTCTAAACATTTGTTATGGTTACTTGGGTCATATTTTTATGTCCCGGACAAGTATCATGCTATCCGGTACCGGCACCGTACCAAGGCGTCCGGCCTGGACCATGGCAGGTGATAATACAGGCACGACTAGCGGAATTCCAGTTTAATTGCTATAAAATACCAAAATATGTAAATTGATCATTTCGAAGCGTTGTTTATGGTTTCTTGGGTCGTATTTAATGTCCCAGACAAATATCATGTGATTCAGTACCGGCTCTGTACCAAGGCGTCCGACCTGGACCATGGCAGGCAATAATAGAGGCACGACTGACGAAATTCCAGTTTAATTGCCATAAAATGCCAAAAAATATAACTTGATCATTTCGAAGCATTAGTTATGGTTCCTTTGGTCGTATTTGATGTCCCGGAGAAATATCATGTGATCCGGTACTAGCTTCGTGCCAAGGGGTCCGGCCGGGACCATGGCAGGCGATATAACAGGCACAACTAGCGGAATTCCAGTTTAATTGCCATAAAATGCCAAAAAATGTAACTTGATCACTTCGAAGAGTTGGTTATGGTTACTTGGGTCGTATTTGATATCCTAGACAAATATCATGCGATCCGGTATCGGCTCCATACCAAGGCGTCTGGCCTGGACCATGGATGGCGATAATACAGGCACGACTGGCCGAATTCCAGTTTAGTTGCCATAAAATGTAACTTGATCATTTCGAAGCATTGGTTATGGGTCCTTGGGTCATATTTAAGTTCCCAGACAAATATCATGCGATCCGGTACCAGCTCCGTACCAAGGCGTCCGGCCTGGACCATGGCAGGTGATATTACAAGCACGACTAGCCCAATTCAAGTTTAATTGCCATAAATGCCAAAAAATGTAACTTGATCATTTCGAAGAGTTGGTTATGGTTACTTAGGTCGTATTTTATGTCCCAGACCGATATCTTGCGATCCAGTACCGGCTCCATACCAAGGTGTCCGGCTTGGACCAAAGATGGTTATAATACAGGTACGACTAGCGGAATTCCAGTTTAATTGCCATAAAGTGTAACTTGATCATTTCGAAGCTTTGGTTATGGTTCCTTGGGTCATATTTGATTTCCCGAACAAATATCTTGTGATCTGGTACCGGCTCCGAACCAAGGCGTCCGGCCTCGACCCTGGCAGGCGATAATACAGGCACGAATAGAAAAATTCCAATTTAATTGCCATAAAATGCCAAAACATGTAACTTGATCATTTCGAAGCATTGGTTATGGTTCCTTGGGTCATATTTGATTTCCCGAACAAATATCTTGTGATCTGGTACCGGCTCCGAACCAAGGCGTCCGGCCTCGACCCTGGCAGGCGATAATACAGGCACGAATAGAAAAATTCCAATTTAATTGCCATAAAATGCCAAAACATGTAACTTGATCATTTCGAAGCATTGGTTATGGTTCCTTGGGTGGTATTTGATGTCCGGACAAATATCATGCGATCCGGAACCAGATCCGTACCAAGGCGTCCGGCCTGGACCATGGTAGGCGATAATAAAGGCACGACTGGTGGAATTCTAGTTTAATTACCATAAAATGCCAAAAATAATTAACTTGATCATTTCGAAGCATTGGTTATGGTTCCTTGGGTCGTATTTGATGTCCCGGAGAAATATCTTATGATCCGGTACCGGCTCCGTACCAAGGCGTCCGGCCTGGACTATGGCAGGCGATAATACATGCATGGCTGGCGAAATTCCAGTTTAATTGCAATAAAATTCCAAAAAATGTAACTTCATCATGTCAAATCATTGGTTATGAATCCTTGGATTGTATTTGATGTACCGGAAAAATATCATGCGATTCGGTACCGGCTACGTACATAGGCGTCCGGTCTGGATCATGGAAGGCGATAATGGAGGCAGAACTTGGCGAAATTCTAGTTTAATTTCCATAAAATGCCAAAAAATCCTTTCGAAGAGTTGGTCATGGTTTCTTGGGTTGTATTTGATGTCCCGGACAATTATCATGAGATCCAGTACCAGATCCGTACCAAGGCGTCCGACATGGACCATGAATGGCGATAATACAGGCACGACTAGCTGAATTCCAGTTTAATTGCCATAAAATGCCAAAAAATATAACTTGATCATTTCGTAGCGTTGGTTATGGTTCCTTGAGTCATATTTGATGTCCCGAACAAATATCATGCGATCCGGTACAGGCTCCATACCGAGGCTTCCGGCCTGGACCATAGCAGGCGGTAATACATGCACGACTGGCGGAATTCAAATTTAATTGCCATAAATGCCAAAAATGTAACTTGATCATTTTGAAGTGTTGGTTATGGTTCCTTGGGTCGTATTTGATTTCCCTGAGAAATATCTTGCGATCCGGTACCGGCTCGGTAACAAGGCGTCCGACCTGGACCATGGCAGGTGATAATACATGCACGATTGGCTAAATTCAAGTTTAATTGCTATAAAATTCCAAAAAATGTAACTTGATCATTTAGAAGCGTTGGTTATGGTTCTTTGGGTCGTATTTGATGTCCCGGACAAATATCATGCGATCCAGTACCGGCTCCGTACCAAGGCGTCCGGACTGGTCCATGGTAGGTGATAATACATGCACGACTGGTGGAATTCCAATTTAATTGCTATAAAATGCCAGATAAAGTAAATTAATCATTTCGAAGTGTTGGTTATGGTTCCTTGTGTCATATTTGATGTCTCGGACAAATATCATGAGATTTGGTACCGGCTCCGTACCAAGGATCCGACCTGGACCATGGCAGGAGATAATACAGGCATGACTAGTTCATTTCAAGTGTAATTGCCAAAAAATGCCAAAAAATGTAACTTGATCATTTCGAAGCGTTGGTTATGGTTCCTTGGGTCATATTTTATATCGTGGACAATGTCGTGCGACCTGGTACTGGCTCCGTACCAAGGCGTCCGGCCTAGACCATGGCAGGCGATAATATAGGCACAACTGTCGGAATTCCATGTTAATTGCCATAAAATGCCAAAAAAATGTAACTTGATCATTTCAGAGCATTGGTTATGGTTCTGTGGGTCGTATTTGATGTCTTGGAGAAATATCATGTGATCTGGAATCGGCTCTGTACCAAGGCGTCCTGCCTGGACCATGGCAGGTGATAACAGAAGCACGACTGACGGAATTCCAGTTTAATTGCCATAAAATTCCAAAAAATGTAACTTGATCATTTCAAAGCGTTGGTTATGGTTCCTTGGGTCGTATTTAATGTCCACGACAAATATCATACAATCCGGTATCATTTCCGTACCAAGGCGTCCAGCCTGGACCATGGAAGGCGCTAATACAAGCATGATTGGCAGAATTCCAGTTTAATTGCCATAAAATGCCAAAAAATGTAACTTCATCATTCTGAAGTGTTGGTTATGGTTCCTTGGGTCATATTTCATATCCCGGAAAATATCATGTGACCCGGTACTGGATCCGTACCAAGGCGTCCGGTCTGTACCATGGCAGGTGATAATACATGCACGACTGTCGGAATTCCAGTTTAATTGCCATAAAATACCAAAAATATGTAACTTGATCACTTCAGAGCGTTAGTTATGGTTCGGTGGGTCGTATTTGATGTCCTGGAAAAATATCATGCGATCTGGTACCAGCTATGTACCAAGGCGTCCGGCCTGGACCATGGCAGGCGATAATAGAGGCACGACTGACGTAATTCAAGTTTAATTGCCATAAAATGCCAAAAAATATAACTTGATCATTTCGAAGCGTTGGTTATGGTTCCTTGGGTCGTATTTGATGTCCAGGACAAATATCATGTCATCCGGTACCGGCTTTGTATCAAGGCTTCAGGTCTGGACCATGGCAAGCGCTAATACAGGCACGACTGGCGGAATTCCAGTTTAATTGCCATAAAATGCCAAAAAATGTATCTTGATCATTTCGAAGCATTGGTTATGGTTACTTGGGTCGTATTTGATGTCCTGGACAAATACCATGCTATCCAGTACCGGCTCCGTCCCAAGGCGTCCGGTCTAGACCATGGCAGGCTATAATATAGGCAGGACTGGCAGAATTCCAGTTTAATTGCCATAAAATGCCAAAAAATATAACTTGATCATTTCGAAGTGTTGGTTATGGTTTCTTGGGTCATATTTGATGTCACGGTCAAATATCATGCGACTCGGTACCGGTTCCGTACCAAGGCGTCTGGCCTGGACCATGGCAGGCGATAATACAGGAACGACTGACGAAATTCTAGTTTAATTGCCATAAAATGCCAAAAAAATGTAACTTGATCATTTCGAAGAGTTGGTTATGGTTACTTGGGTCGTATTTGATGTCCCATAAAAATACCATGCTATCCGGTACCGGCTCCGTACCAAGGCGTCCGACCTAGACCATGGCAGGCTATAATAAAGGCCCGACTGGCGGAATTCCAGTTTAATTGCCATAAAAAACAAAAAAATGTAACTTGATCATTTCGCAGCGTTGGTTCTGGTTTCTTGGGTCATATTTGACGTCCCGGTCAAATATCATGTGATCCGCTACCGGCTTAGTACCAAGGCGTCCGGCCTGGACCATGGCAGGCGATAATACTGGCACGATTGTCGGAATTCCAATTCAATTGCCATAAAATGCCAAAAATGTAACTTGATCATTTCGAAGCATTGGTTATGGTTCCTTGGGTCATATTTGATATCCCGGAAAAATATCATGCGATCCAGTACCGGCACCGTACCAAGTCATCCGGCCTGGACCATGGCAGGTGATAATACAGGCACGACTGGCGGAATTCCAGTTTAATTTCCATAAAATGCCAGAAAATGTAACTTGATCATTTCGAAACGTTAGTTATTTTTCCTTGTGTTGTATTTGATGTCCCAGACAAATATCATGCGATTCAGTATCGGCTCTGTACCAAGGCATCCGGCCTAGACCATGGCAGGCAATAATACAGCACGACTGGCAGAATTCCAGTTTAATTGCCATAAAATTCCAAAAAAATGTAATTTGATCATTTCGAAGTGTTGGTTATGGTTCCTTGGGTCGTATTTGATGTCCCAGAAAAATATAATGCGATCCGGTAATGCCTCCGTACCAAGGCATCTGGTCTAGACCATGGTAGGCGATAATACAGGCACGACTGGTGGAATTCCAGTTTAACTTCCATAAAATGACAAAAAATGTAAATTGATCATTTCGAAGCATTGGTTATGGTTCCTTGTGTCGTATTTGATGTCTCGGAAAAATATCATGAGATTTGGTACCGGCTCCGTACCGAGGAGTCCGACCTGGACCATGGCAGGCGATAATACATGCATGACTT
The DNA here is from genome assembly GCA_005239505.1 of Nicotiana paniculata. Lineage (NCBI taxonomy): Eukaryota > Viridiplantae > Streptophyta > Magnoliopsida > Solanales > Solanaceae > Nicotiana > Nicotiana paniculata. Next base: position 2,177 of record ML357484.1, on the reverse strand, counting down.
GCGGAATTCAAGTTTAATTGCCATAAAATTCCAAAAAAGGTAACTTGATCATTTTGAAGCGTTGGTTATGGTTCCTTGGGTCATATTTGATGTCTCGGATAAATATCATGCGATTCGGTACCGGCTACGTACCACGGCGTCCGGCTTGGACCATGGCAGTTGATAATAAAGACACGACTGACGGAATTCCAAATTAATTTCCATAAAATGTCAAAAAATGTAACTTGACCATTTCGAAGAGTTGGTTATGGTTACTTGGGTTGTATTTGATGTTCCAGAAAAATATCATGCAATCCGGTATCGGCTCCATACCAAGGCGTCCAGCCTGGACCATGGATGGCGATAATACTGGCACGATTGACAGAATTCAAATTTAATTGCCACAAAATTCCAAAAAATGTAACTTGATCATTTCGAAGCGTTGGTTATGGTTCCTTGGGTCGTATTTGATGTCCCAAAAAAATATCATGAGATCCGGTACCGGCTCCGTACCAAGGCGTCCGGCCTGGACCATGGCAGGCGATAATACAGGCACGACTGGCGGAATTCCAATTTTAATTGCCATAAAATTCCAAAAAAATGTAATTTGATCATTTCGAAGTGTTGGTTATGGTTCCTTGGGTCGTATTTGATGTCCCGGAGAAATATCATGTGACCCGGTACCGGCTCTTTATCAAGGCGTCCGGTCTGGACCATGGCAGGCGATAATACAGGCACGACTAGCAGAATTCCAGTTTAATTGCTATAAAATGCCAAAAAATGTAAATTTATCATTTTGAGGTGGTTGTTATGGTTCCTTGGGTCATATTTGATATACGGGACAAATATCATGCGATTCAGTACCAGCATCGTACCAAGGCGTCCGGCCTGGACCATGGCAGGCGATAATATATGCACGAGTGACGGAATTCCAATTTAATTACCATAAAATGCCAAAAAATATAAATTGATCATTTTGAAGCGTTGGTTATAGTTCCTTGTGTCGTATTTGATGTCTCGGACAAATATCATGAGATTTGGTACCGGCTCCGTACCGAGGAGTCCGGCCTGGACCATGGCAGGCGATAATACATGCATGACTGGCGGAATTCAAGTTTAATTTCCATAAAATGCCAAAAGAAGTAACTTGATCATTTTAAAGCCTTGGTTATGGTTCATTGGGTCGTATTTGATGTCCCAGAAAAATATCATGCGATCCGGTAATGCCTCCGTTCCAAGGCGTCTGATCTAGACCATGGTAGGCGATAATACAGGCACGACTGGTGGAATTCCAGTTTAATTGCCATAAAATGACAAAAAATGTAAATTGATCATTACGAAGCATTGGTTATGGTTCCTTGTGTCGTATTTGCTGTCTCAGACAAATATCATGAGATTTGGTACCGGCTCCGTACCGAGGAATCCGACCTGGACCATGGCAGGCGATAATACATGTATGACTGGCGGAATTCAAGTTTAATTGCCATAAAATGCCAAAAAAAGTAACTTGATCATTTTGAAGCGTTGGTTATGGTTCCTTGGGTCATATTTGATGTCTCGGATAAATATCATGCGATTCGGTACCGGCTACATACCACCGCATCCGGCTTGGACCATGGCAGTTGATAATAAAGACACGACTTATGGAATTCCAAATTAATTGCCATAAAATGTCAAAAAATGTTACTTGACCATTTCAAAGAGTTGGTTATGGTTACTTGGGTTGTATTTGATGTCTCGGAAAGATATCATGCAATCCGGTATCGGCTCCATACCAAGGCGTCCGGCCTGGACCATGGATGGCGATAATACAGGCACGATTGGCGGAATTCAAGTTTAATTTCTATAAATTGCCAAAAAACNCATGGATGGCGATAATACAGGCACGACTAACGGAATTCCAATTTAATTGCCACAAAATTCCAAACAATGTAATTTGATCATTTCGAAGTGTTTGTTATGGTTCCTTGGGTTGTATTTGATGTCCCGAAAAAATATCTTGAGATCCGGTACCGGCTCCGTACCAAGGCGTCCGGCCTGGACCATGGCAAGCGATAATACAGGCACGACTGCAGGAATTCCAATTTAATTGCCATAAAATGCCAAAAAAATGTAATTTGATCATTTCGAAGTGGTTGTTATGGTTCCTTGGGTCGTATTTGATGTCCCGGAGAAATATCATGTGACCCGGTACCGGC